>JAQGAV010003182.1:0-13098 GCA_034691345.1 Phasmarhabditis papillosa | reverse complement strand
AATAAATAGTACCACCGTAGCGAAGAACCAACTACAGGTCGACCGATTTGTCACTCTTTTTTCAATTGCACCATGAAGTATTTAACCTCATAATTCTAGAGCAGAAAGATAGCGCTTACGGTCAGAATGACTATGGATGATAAGAATGTTTGATCCTTAAATTGTAATCATGCGAAAGGTCTGGTTTTGTAAGGGGCAACTTTTAATTAACGGGGATACTTATTGGTTTGGAAGTCGCAAGCTCCTATTACTTCGACTTTGTGAGAGAATTCTGGAAGTTGTATCTTTCCTTTTTCACAATGCTAATAAATGAAATGACATTTATTGTACTTACAAGAAAATAATAAATTAAATTGTTTTTCAATTATTTAATCAATTGACAATGCTCTTCCTTAATTATCCACCTTTAGTTACTCTTTACAAGTATTCAAAACATATCATAGCCAGATGATATCATAGCCGAAGTCAATATAAAAAGTATCCCACGTAGTTTAATCACTTTTCTTTTCTAAGAATTCTATTAATATTATTAGATAGAAATACCATTTCTATAGTCGGAACTACTTTATATTTAAATACTTATTTCTTAGTAAAACTATTCTAAATCTAAATGTCTACAAGATTTGCAATTAATCCACTTGCATGTATATTTTAATACATTTATCTAAAGCGCTACTCTTTTCTAAGAAAAACTTTACTTAGGTGCTCTGTTACAATAGATTAGTTCCTTCTATGAATGTGGTTACTCGACTCGCCGAAACGGAGCGCGCTTGTCTGGCCACAACGGGCTCGGCACCGGTATGGTTCGCGAATGAGCCAAACTGCCATCTTTGCTATGTTTCATAATTATTGTATTAACTTATATAATTTCGTAACGGGCTAGACAGTAATTGCGTTCTCATATGAACTCTTATGAAATTTTCCAACAATACCTTTTATAAAAAATGTTCCTGATTCCCTTGCAAACTTTTAACATCATTGTTTTTTCTGTTTATTTGCTTACGTATAAATAATGTCATCTTCTTAATCCAGTATACCTCACGCAGGTACTAATTCTGTTCCAGTTCAGTGTTAAAAAAAGCTTCCAAAAAATTGCAAATAAAAATGGCAAAAACCGATCTTATAAAGCTAATTTTTAGATATTTTTGTAAAATCCACTCGCATGGGTGGTCTCATTCTAATGAAATTCATTAGTTTAGACTATTTCGGGTAGTTTTCATCATGTGTTTTGAACAAGAAGTGATGTTGAAATAAGGTTGTCAATTTCTGTTATTAATATTATTGTCAGATGTTTTTAGACTATTTTTATATGTAAAGTCAGTTATCCGAGGTACTATATAATTCAGAAACAGCGGTTTATATTCTTTTATCTTTTTTAAGTATCATATTTCCTGTATCACTCGTATCACACAATAATATGTAGTAGATGGCTTCGAGGCAGAGCTTCGGCCATTCATTCCGGAATCTTCAGAGCAACGACGCTCCTTTCTAACATTCAGTCTTCGGGTGCACGAAACATGGTATTCTTTTATAAAATGTCTAAACTTCACAAATCCATTTAAACTTTTATAAACCTACCGTAGGGCCTCCAAAGTGGACCATGTAAAATGGTTTCGGTAGTGTAGAAGTATTGAACACTCTTATTCCCAAAAATAGACTGAAATCTATGAAAGATGATTGGATGTGAGCACTTGTACATCCTTCTTGATACCTTTATTTGTTTATTATTATGGCTATTCATAAAGTATTATAACATAGTTCTATATTTCGCTATATTGGTTCTTATTAACTGTTTATTGTTATGAGTATTTATAAATCGGATGTCTAAATCCCTTTGTGGAATATCTTTGTCAACAATTAACATTTCTTAAACAGTTTTTGACCGGGTCTATTAATGCATTTTATAGACCAGTTATTTCTATCATTAAGTCTTTTATATTGCTCAGAGATATTTCAAAGCCGCTTAGTAAGCTTTTGATCATCCAGCGTTAAGCTGAAATAGCTGAATTAGGCTAATTTGGTAGTATTTGGGATGAAAATTGACGTATATGATCATTGAAGCTGAAAACGTACATTTCCATGTAGTCAGAGAAGATAAACTTGTATAGTCTCTCTTAATACATAGACAAGAAGCGAAGTGTGCCGTGCACCTGACGGGCTTCCATTCAAAAGTTCAATTTTACTCACAATCAGAAATCTACAAAATTTTGTTTTTCCTTAGGAAGATGGACACCACCGCAGATCGCTTGAACACGGCACTTTAGACTAGGTAAGACCAGGCCTATATTTTACACCATTTCTAGCTGTATTCATTGTCTAGGTAGCAAATTTCTGCAAAAGATTTGTCTTAAATATGTGTATAGTTCTGGTAGCAGACCTCTAAACGTTTACAGGGCCTAATCAGGCGCTGTAGTATTAAAAGGCCATTCAGAATCGTAGGTTTTGTGATTCTGTTGATCATTAATGCTTTGAAAACTAACCAAATGGTTCCTGGTTTTTCTGGTATAGCAGTGGGTTCACAAAGAGCTTACAGTAGTGTTAAATGGTATGTGATGAATTCGGACGAGCTCCATTGGTTCGTGATTATGCAATTGAGGAATCTATAAACTACATACTTTTAATTTTTCCGCCTAACCAGACTTGATTGGGACCAAAACGATCACAAATATGTCACCTACATTTCGAATGAGACTCAAGTTCAAAGACAAAACTACCAAAGTGAAATCATTTTCCAGTTGTTTGAATTTGTACTATGAAGTGGCTAATACTCTGAATCTTGAATACAAAGCCTTTTAACCTACGCTTTGCCAGTTTAGCAAAGTTTAGCTTAATACGGTGGATTATAAGATTTATATTTCTATAGATAGATGAGTTACTATAACATTTGTGTAGTGTTATCTTGTAGGACATCCCTCACTTAGACTAATCTACAGTTACCAGTACAGTTTATTGATACTTGTTTAATTAAGTATATTAAAAGAGTTATATGTTTCTAACTTATAAAAGTCGAGTTATTATTTAATAAGGATTAGATGCACAACTACGTTTTCATTCAATAAACAGGAAAGCATAATAAGAGTCGGTATCTTCGGATATCTTCTAAAATCAGCCCGAATGAGGACATTATCTATAATCAACCTATAACCTTTCACTCTTTATCCCTATCTTTGCAATTTAATTCAATATTACTATTGTAATTGTTTCTTTTAAAATGTGTTACACACTTGTACCTTATAGATGTAACAAATTAGCATAATCCTCATGGGGTACAGGGATTCAAATTTAATAGCTATGTCAGAAATCACTAGAACTACAAACATTGCACTATGATGCAAAGATTATAACATATAAAGAAGTTGTTGGCTTCATTATTTAGTCTTATTATGTTTATATTTATAATATTTTTTGAGGTTAAAAGCAAAGTTTATAGTATCTTATGAACATGACTTGTGAACTGAGCGAATACCTTATTGTTAGCACTCTTTCCAGAATCCGTCTTTTGTATGTTCGAAAGTTAACAAATTTTAAATAACTTGGAGCTTAGAGCCCAAAAGAATTGTGGGAACAACTTGAATTCCATTCACATATTGAACATTTATATGAAAATTAACCTAAAACTATTGGGAATAATAGTCTAAAACAGTTTCACGTTAACTAACTATAAGAACAAACTCCAAACATCACTGTGACCGAATTTCAGTATTGTTACTTTTCTATTACATATGTTTTGTATTATTTGCCAACATAACGTTCAGTTGACGCGCATACTACGTAATTTCCTTTAAAGGAAAGCACATCTTCTAAGAAAGAAGATAGATTCAAGCCTAATTGTGTCTAATAATTATATAAAATAGTTAAATTGTTGTTGTAAAGTAAAATAAAAACACTCGTTTTCAGATAATTTTATATTTTTAGAAGCTTGTTTGAGTGATTCTACCACCTCCCGCTGTTTTGTGCAATATAGCCTAAAATCCTTTGCTTGTAAACTAATAATCATTCTGTTTCATATCTCCGGCCTGCAAGTTCTTGAGGTTTCTCTGTAAAACACAAGACTACAAACTTATTAACAACGTATTTTCCAGCTTACGCCTAAGTAATATTACTCACTCGGTGGGGACCGTGGGACAACCCCATTTGTTCATAGAATTCACTGCAAAAACTGCGGGATTCTAATTTTAAAGACTCTTTGGCTGATTGAATCTTGTTTTCTGAAATCCACCCTATAAAGTTGTAAAATCTACTGTTGTGAGTGGTTTTTTGCTCTAAAAATAGGCTAGCTCTCCTCAAGAAAAGTAATTATGATTTATTTCAGATTAACAGGTAACCCGGTATAACAGTGTTATATAAATTATTTTCATTTCAAATACAAACTGCATACAAATGTTCCGAAAATCGCCCAAAGGCTAACTAAGACGATATTCCTATGCCGAAATGACCCATCACTACCAGGGCTCCGCACGACTGACTTCGACCGACCGGTCGCGACCGGTCGTAAATAAGGGCGGGAAATTAGTCTACTCTAGGGCTAGTTCATTCTCGTCCTTAGCTAATACAGTAAGACTATGCCAAAATAGTTGTTTTCATACAGACTAAGAGACAATTCTAGCTATGGGTTAGGCCTATACTACAGATCCCTAAAGATTCGGTACTATTGGGGTCGTAGCAAACTGAATAATTGACTTTTCTGTGATCTATTTTCCGGATTACGGTTACATCAAATCACATTTTTCGAATGGTGTGACTTGTATGTCCACTTCCTAAAATCCGCTAAAGAGGTGTCGGTTCCAATCTTAACTAACTCAAAATAACATCAGGTACCTGTAGTATTCTTATAACAACTATTTTGGCATAGTCTTACCGTCTTAGCTAAAGATGAGAATGGACTAGCCATAGAGTAGACTATGTTAACGTAACAAAAGCTCTTACTCTTTCATAAGGTAGGATTTAAAGTCAGGAACCGTTAAGACAAAAAAATGGCTGAAGCCGGCTGAGTTCATTTCGAGTGAAGGTTGCCGTGCCCGTTTAACTATAAGACTCAGAATTGAAAGTACACCATAGACTTTCAGCTCACCAAATCCCAACCTCCACCATTAATCAAGTATTTCAATGGTTTTATAACGTACAACTTTTCGCACATTTCAAAGATATAATCGGGGTCTATTTTTTGAATTTCTTATATTTCCCATAAATTTTAATTAAAATCTAGCCAAACAAAACAATTCTCGGTTGTTTGAGCTTATTTTGGCACTCTGAGAATCTGTATAGATTGAGGGAGTATTTGGAGATTTTGTGAAAACAGTTTGCTCGTTTCCAAGAACCCGTTTATGAAGGATTGTTTATTAGAAAATACTTTGCTACAATCATAATAGTGTGGTTTACATTGTCATTTTATCTTTATATATATTATATATGTAAATTCAACCTACTTCTCGATATTCCCAAACAAAATAGCGAATTCTAACAATTGTAATTTCCCCATTCTAATCCAAATAAGCTCTTTGATATTTACACAGAACATCAAGACAGAGACATGTATAGAAAACATGAATCTCTTTATATAAGCGAGTTTTCATTTTTAAAACAAGATTGTTTATTCATATTTTACGAAACACGAGATCACAGATATTTGGTGGATCAAGTGAGTGGAAGGGACCATGAGGAGCCCAGAAATTTGCAAGAATTATTTCTTCTCTTAGTTTTTCGGTTAAAAGAGATATGTTTCTAACTTTCTTTCGGAATACCCCCCTTAAAGATAAAGAGAAACTATCTCTAAAGTCGATGCTTTCCTTCTAGAAAAGTCTGTCATAACGATCTGTGTAGTCTTCTAGTTGTGAAAGAAGTATAACCATAGCCCGTCGCATAACAAAAACGAGGGATAACGAAAGTTCCGTCAGCTTTTGCCAGATGTAAAGTATTAGCTAAGAATCCTCATCATTTTTTAAGCAGTCTGGTCAATTCTGGTGTGTTAGCCGATTATTCAACGTTGTCTTAGACACTATTCTGATTAAGTTCCTCTCAACTAAATCCGATTTTTGCATCTTTAAAAACGTATTCCATCATATAGTTTTCATTTGACGTCAGTCCTCCTTAAAGGAAGTTTAGTTCTTCTATAAATGTCTCATTTCGGTAGCTAGCTTCATGCCCCATGCGAGCTACATGCGTTTCCAAAAAATCAACGACGCGGAAATTCTGAAACGTATAAAGTGCGGGTGGTCAATGCACCCAATTTTATTATTAATAAATTCTACTTTTAAGGTTTTGTAAGTTTGTTGGTCATTCTGTTGAAATGACGTTTGTTTAACAAAGTATTTTGAGAAGTGATCATCTCTGAATTGCTAATATCGCACCAATATCTATAGATTACTTCAAAAGAGGTTTCGGTAATTCATTCCGGAACCTTCTGAACAAGCCTTTGATTTAGTTAATCTCTTTGGAAAACAAGAGTATTCTAAGTCCTTATAGTTAAAGCTATTAAGATTGCAAGCTTCTGTGGCAATCATTATACTGTTTGCTATCCTAGCTACTGGAAATTTCTTCCGCAAATGGATATTTTTACCACTTTTGATGGCTCATGAAAGAAAGCAATGGCTAAGTTAACTTTTCGAGAAGAAGATCCCGGTGATTGTATATTCATTTTATAACAATTCCTTTCATGAACCGCGGTCCAAATCCCATTATTCCTAAATTCATCAAACTTCTTGTGATAACCTATTTCCTGAATACAAAAGTTGCACTAGTATAGTTTTATTCTTAAAGATACTCTACAAATCCTATTATTTATATTTCATCTCGTATATCCTGATTTCCTTTATTCAAAACCCCGGAAAAGCTGACATCAGCTACTTTTCGAGACTACTTCTGAGATACTTGTTTGTTGAAGTTTGAGATCACTTAGGAGCTACTACTTCAGTTGAGATTAACAAGCAGTTTCTTATATTAAATTAGACTAAATCCTAATAAAGTCACAAAACAACTAAACGCTCTTATTATACCGTGTTTTTAGAAACAATTTACAGACTGAATCATTTTGTTTTGCAAGTTCAACAGAGAATTTACTGAATTAGTTTCTATTAAGTTTTCTATAGGAGAGTTATGTCTCATATTAAAAGTGATAAAGTCTTTAAAAATCTACTCTTTGTTTCAATTCTATAATAATTAAAACTTATCTTGATTTATCTACAATTACGCAACTCAATTGCGTACTTGTCCCTCTCTCGGTTATTTATGGCAACGGCGATAAAAAACTATAGAATTCTTGGTAGCTAATGTTTGAAAGCTGCCGTATGCGCGAAGGTTTACATTAAAAAAGCAGGTGGCTTACTAATATTTGAAATGGTATAAAAGGTCTATGAAAGCCACCTTCAGCCGATGTCCAGCTAAAACATATATGCTTAATAAATTGTTCTGCTTCAGTTAGACACTTTGGCCAACGTTTATTCAGCAAAATTATGCTTTCATATTTTAGAAGGTTTATTTGCTTATTAGCCCTAAAACTCTACAGATTTTTTTTCTGAACCATCTTTTTTGCTCCGATGCAAGTTTCTTGATTAGATGTTGACTCTTCGACAGCTCCGTCCCGATTCATCTTTATAAAAACAGCTTCTTTATAAGTTTTACACTATTTCATGCTTTCTACTGATTATCTATTAAAGCGTGTAGATTTCCAACTGTCTATAGAATTTTTAATTTTCTCTTCAGTCTCTCAAGCATTTCAGAATCTCGCGAGGTTTGATCAATTCTAATAGTTGTTCTTCCTTACATAAGCCTACCAAAATCCTAAGTATAAATGACTTTCGAAACAATTAAAAATTTCATCTCCGACAGCTTTTTCGCCCACCCATCACTATAATAACAGATGATGAGCAAAGTTTGGACAAGTATCCTCAATTGTGAGCATTTGGTTTTAGGAGAATACTTTAGGATAATTAACTTAATTTAGTTTGAATGTCCACGTCTACAAATAAAACCGTACTCCAGTAAAAACTCTGTATGTTAACAATAACATGCAGAATAGGGGGACAGGATTTGCTACATTGTTCTATCTATAGTGGTGCGCGATTTACTAAATCAACCTCTGTTTTGATATTAAGGAGATTCCACAACTTACATATTATATTCTGACGCTTGTTTCCACTTTGCCAAAAAAAAAAGTCTGGTATTCTATCAGAATGCCTTGGAAACGACCGAGTTGGCGTTGGGGCGCCGCTGCATAATTCAAGCGGACATTGTGCCCACAAACTGCATTTGTAAGTTGTTTTGTCCTTAGAAAATGGAATTAGTTATCTACCTGGGAGGTACTCAACTAATTAACATAATCAGCACATCATAGGTGGACTTCTTGGAGAACAGAAGAACTTATATTTGCCTTTTATTGGAATAATCAAGTTTATTCTGAAAATTTGATTCATGCTCGGGTTAGGTAATAAGTGACATAGTTCTTGTAACCGCTTAGAGGTTTAAAAGTATGGTTCCGTATGATTCGACCTGCGATTTTCTATAATAACACCAAAATTTTATGAAACATCTATTTTTTCGACCTATATTTCTTAAAATCAAAACTCGGTCTTATGGATTCAGTATACTACTAAGCTAGCTGTCTTTACAGTCTATCTTGTTCGATATTCTAGTTTTTTAGTTATTTCATTTACATAATTGCTCATCATAGCCGACTTCCTGGTGAACACTTTACTTATATTATGCTTACAATTAGAATAAATAATTTATTTAGTTTTAAGTAACAAAATGTCACAGATTTGAGGTATTACAATGATAAATTGCTTAGCAGGTCAAGTTCAAGCACAAAGTCAAGTTATTTATATTTCAATAAGATATCGGTCCAGTTCACCAAAAACCCAATTGTTTTAAATAGAATCTTCTCGTAATATATCGGGCAATAGTCTAGGAGTCAGACTATTATCACCGCAATATTGTTTCCTATTTGGGGCAGGTCCAGACTCGTTTTCCTGTCCTAACTTATGTTATTAACTTTCTTTACTCCTGGGACAACAATTTTACAGATATGTCGTATGCCAATGATACCATTTATACCCCAGAGCTCAACAAAACAATAGTATGTAGTTTAATAAAGTGCGCTTGACAAGTTTGTTAACCAAAGTTTAAAAATTCAAATACGTTTTTATACAAAATAATAAGTATATTTGCACTATATTTTAAAGGTTACGACTTTAAGTAGAATTTTGTAGTCTGCCCACGTTTCCAAAGATCATTCAAGAACATTCACAGTTTTCAAAAAGGCTTGCAAATTTGCTAGAAAAGAGTTCCTGGTTAAATTGAATAATAGAGCTTAATTCAAAATGTATCCAATAATTTAGTTGCTTATTTAACTGTAATATTATTTTCTTTTATTCTTGTATGTATATTAGTTATTCTCCTAGTTTTGATTCACTTAAAACATCTATGTAGCTTTTCATTTTTAGTTCAATTTTTACCAGCCTTCAGACAAGCCGTTAAAACATCTTTACTGTTGGGTTCTATATTTTATTATTACTTTGCTCTTGTTTCTTTAATAACTTTATTATTAAGGTGTTTCTTGGGCTCACGGCATGTCTAGTTCGCATATTATAATTCTATTATTTTTCTTTGCGACAGTCGTCTCCTCGTTCTTTATTGTTTCACCGGCTAAATCCAGTACGGTAGAGCCGCCTAGGGACCGGTTTAGCGGACTAAGAGACATACAGGAGATGAATCCTGTTAGAAGGTAGGAACAGATTCAGAATTAGGGCTTTTACATAAGATTTACTCTATGTTCATCAGTTACAAAAGGCAAAAATAGGTTTTGACAGGAAAGTTTGTTGGAAACGTCGAACAAACACTAGAAAAATATGAAAATCTGTATTAAAAGCCCTTACCCTAAATATAGTCCAAAATATTCAACCTTCAATTTCAGGGAATACCTTAAAACCAAATTTTTCGACAAGCTCACAAAGCTGAACAAGTCTGCGGCCAAGACCCAAAGGTTTGTCAAAAGTTTTAACCTAAAATACATAATTCACAGCTTCATTAGTCAAATTATAGCACATTATGTTAAATATACAGTATCTACCGTGTAGAAACCTTAGACATACGGTTCACCATTTGTTGGTTAGTCTCTTTTTCTTTAAAATATATGTATATCATCCCTAACACTGACTCATACACGGCGCAATCAGCCAGAATTTGAAGAAAAAAAATTTCGGCCCATCAAATCCAGACTTTGTGTAAAATCGTAAGTCCCAAATTTCCCATTCAATTTTCCCCTGTTACAGGCGACAAGAGGGTCCTGAAGAGAAGAATAAGTACCGTAACTGCTACTTTTCGCCGGTTCAATGCCATCTACCCGTGTTCATAAAAGTAGACGCCCTAACCACAGCCCTACAAGGAGGCGGTGCCAAAGGCGGAGCCAACCAGGATAAAGGACTGTCCCGATTTAGAAGGATCAGCTACTATTGACAGGCAACTGACCGAAGAAAAGATGAACACCCAAGAAGAATTCTGTGATTATTTTGTCTATTTGTTGTTTAATGAACATTAGTGTTGAGAGGGAAATTCAGTAATTATAAATATATTTAAAGATTAGCAAGACGCTTGCAGAAGTATACGATCAGTTTTGGAAAAGAGCGCGGATACTAAATGGTTTAAAAGCCAAACGAATGAGTACTCCTCCGCAACATTCGCAGTCCTTTACCTGCAAACAATTAGTCTACGACTTACCAACACAAGAAGTACACGCAAACGGACTGTCCTGGATGACTCTGGCAAGGACGGACCAACCGAAATGGCAGAAAATAACCACTCAGCGGACTTAAGATCTCACAACCTGTGATCAAACCGATTCTGAATAAAAATATTATTATTAGAGAGAAAGTGCGGCCTTTACGAGCAAACACAATTTCCGCAGAATAATAAAATGGCGTTAACAAAGAGAAAAAGTTAGCCGGCCATCAGATTTAGAAAGGGGAAGCACGAAATCTTGTACAACACAGGAGGGGCCCGGCCTCACAGCCTATAAAAAATGTGAGATCGGGGCGGTCCGGCGTTGCTTTGCGCATGCTGGTTCACCATAAATTATTTGCTAGTTTTAGTGAACACTATCAATAAGTTTCTAACGGTGCCCGATTAGATACTCGTTGAGAATCTGAAATATGCCAATAGTGTGGGATTTTAATTGCTATTTTGTTGTTTTATTCCTTCAGCATAGCCTGCAAAACATGTATAGTCCGCGTCAAGAGTAATAATAGAGTGTTCAAAAAGAATCTCGTTGAAAATGACTAGGAAAATCTATAAAAAACGAAAATTTACGCAATATTCTCCAAAATTACTCCAAAAATAAGCACTCCGAATTGAAAATGAGAATACATATCTGTTGGCAAGGTGTACCAGTCGTCCCGAGAAAAACGATGGGCCAACCGGTTTAGATATTTTGCAGGCCGGTCCGCCGCACGATTTAATGCCGAAAGATCCAAATTTGAAGGCCTAGTAAATTTCAGTTCATTATTCCGTCTAGGCGGAGTATAACATTATAAATTTTTGAGAATTAAGGACCAAATTAAATCCAATGGAACGATTATAGTAAAGCACTGTTACCAGTTATAAACGCTAACTAAGGAAGTGAACTAGACCTTTAAATTATATTTGTCGGAAATAATCACAACAGATCTGAAAAGGAATGACGAAAATGCGCAACGGTACAAATAGCCGCTACGCAAGCACGTACGCGGACGCATTTATTCGAAATGTCATCATTTTCATTCGGGTTGGATAACCACCGGGGGTATGGTCGGTTTTTTGAGGTTTATAATTTATATGTCTTTGTACTTTGTTTTTCGCTTATATTTCTGTGTATTCGCGTGCTAAAAGCATAGGTTATTTTAGATATATTTGAGTGAATTAGTTTCCCCCTCCGATTTAACTGTGAGATTAGTATATTCTCCGGCATAGTCTTCGGGACCAATATATGCTTGATTCGCTCCGGTGTGAGCGTTTCAGAGGAGTAAAGGTATACAACAGGCGGTGTCCTGTGTTCGGAGTGAAGGATAAAAACTATTCAGAAGGCCGAAATACGGAGTAAAACCAACCTTTCATTTAGCTTCCATTTCATATCAATTCGCCGCATTCACCACTGCCATTTCGGACACCAATAGTTTTCGCATGCAAGTTACTTTCGCACTTTTGATCCCTTTTAATAAAACCTTGTTCTTGTTTACTTGTGTTATTATTATTGTTTGGGTCATTTGGCGACAGGTACGTAACTAGGAGTACCTGTCGAAATGGGGAAAACTAAGTGTGTATTTAAATTCGAGTATTGTTTTCTTATGCTTTTCTAGTCGATCTTCTTGTTGTTTCTCAGTGTGACGATTTCTCTTGTCGTTGAAAATTTCCACTGAACCATCGATTATCTTTGATCTGTGAGATTCGTCTGAGACTAACACTGGTTACAATATAGTCGAAAAAGCACTCTGCAATTTCGACATGGTGCATCGGCCGGGAAAGTGATGGAATCACTTGCGTCCCGAGTCGCATAAGCGGAGTAGGAATCTTCTGAATTTTCGAATTTAATATACCTCAGGACGAGGTGGTGCGTGGCACAAGTTTATCTCACGAGCTGAGTTAATATATCGTGTTCACGATACAGGTTGTACATAATTTTGATTGTGTATGGTTATACTCAACCGGGTTGGGTATGGAGGTAATTTCACAAAAATTACACAAGTATATGTCGTGTTCACGATTGATTTTACTGAGCTGCGAATTTCACGAGCCGCCCAATTTCAATTTCCACCGTAATCAATTTCTTGCTTCAGGGGATTCAATTTTAGGGCCCGCCTTTTTGCACCCTTGGAACAATCGAATCCAGTCCTTTTTTTGACATTTTAAGACTTGTTTTTGGGCCCAAACATCTGTCCCCAGTTTTTGCAGCACCGGGCTTTGAATTCCAACACGTGTACACACATGCAGGATTTCACGGGCCGGGCCGACCCTTTACCGTGCCGGGCCAGGGTCGAAAATTTTAGAAACGGGCCCACCTTTTCCAAGCCCTGTGCACATGCATAAAATAAGTATATTTCAGCTACCATGAATGCCTATTGATACTTTAATTAT
>JAQGAV010003181.1:0-13099 GCA_034691345.1 Phasmarhabditis papillosa | reverse complement strand
TTCCGTAGCTGAATACTGCTCTATAGTCAGCGCCAAAAGAAATTCTTCCTAAGTAATAATGGAGTGTAAAGAATTCACTGTTCCGTAGCTGAATACTGCTCTATAGTCAGCGCCAAAAGAAATTCTTCCTAAGTAATAATGGAGTGTAAAGAATTCAATGCTCGTCTGAGCCCCTTTTGCGAGCACCGCGAAGGCATCTGGCGGCTACAATCCGTTTAATATTGTACTTTGCAAGTAGGCGCATACAATTTGCCTGCAGGTGCGGTGTTTAAAATCTTAAAAATATGCGAGTGACACTACATTATTACTCTCGGTGCTGACTATAGAAACCTAGCCCTTGATACAGACTATATATATAATAGATAACCCAATGAAACCGTTAACCGTGTGGTTTAAAGCTTTGCCTCATAAGCTAGCGATCGATGCTTTGAGTTCCCCGAAAACAGAATCCACCGCACCGAACTTCACACTTCATAAAGTTCCTTCGTCTCACAATTTCGCTCACAAACTTCTATCTCGTCTTGTGTTTCGTAAAATGTATAACGGAACTTTTAAGAATCGCCTAAATCTTGCAATAAGGGGTGAAGTTTCCGCGTACCGGCCTTTTTATTTTTAACACCGCTGCTGCCGACAATATCTCCCCTAGTTGGCCATATGTTACTCCTTATTGTCTCTTTGCACCTACTTAATTATGCCTTTTTAGCTGTCAAAAGTGGGCGTGGCCTAATTTCGGATCTGATTTCTAAATTAATTATTCAGTCTAAATATGAGAATAGAAACAGATGATAAATGTATAGTTAAAGGACTGTTCTTAGATTATTTACATAATTAAAGGACTGTGGGAATATTTTAAGATTTATTGTTATTTGCTCTAATTGGATAAGGAAGATAGATTTATGCTTATGTTCTTATTAAAGGAATATAATTAAATATAGGAGTAAAATGGAAAACTTTTTGAAGTTATATAGTCAGTGCTGAGAGTAATAATGGAGTGTCAGTGGCGTATTTATAGGATTTTTAACACCGCACTTGCAGGCAAATAGCAAATTGCACGCGCTATTTGCAAGGTACAATATTGAACCGAGAGTAGCCGCTAGATGCTGCCGCTGTGCTCGCAAAAGGGGCTCAGACGATCGTTGAATTCATTACATTCTATCATTACTCTTGGCGCTGACTATAACATTTTATTCATTCACATTTCTGAGCTCGGCCACAATTCCTTTTTTGGTTTTCATGCTTTCTGAGCACGTCCGGGTCTGTGTACTAATAATAAACTTACGTTAGTTTCTGGGCCCTGTTTGTAAGGTGAATGTACGAAACACGACATCACAGATGTTTGGAGCGCATAATTGAGACGAGGGAACCATAGGAAGCTTCTACGTTTCACTTCAACAAAAAGTTTGTAAGTTAATTTATTAGTACATTAAATACAACAAATAATAAAATAATAAACATATAAAAATATAAGAACATTGAATGTACAACACATATTTGGGCTGAATTGAGCATTTATTGGTCAACCATGAAGGGTTGATAAATATCCCGTTTGTACGCAAAGTTAATAGTTAGTCGAACAAAAAAAGCTAGTCTTAAAATGAAAACTGAGAGGTGGTAATAAACCTATTTCAAGAGCTACAAGAGCAGTGGTGTTAAAAAATTACAGAAGGAAATAAAAAAAATTTAATCAATCAATGAAATATTTAATAACTATTTTCTATAGTCTTATCCAAGAGCTCTACTATTGCAGTATCTTTGTGATAGGGGGTGTTCAATAAAAAAGAATGTTCTTTTTAAGGAAAGGATCAATATATAGTCGGCGCCGAGAGTAATAACGGAGTATCACTTGCGTATTTTTAGTATTTTTAACAGCGCACCTACCTACAAGCAAATTGCACGCGCGTACTTGCAAAGTACAATATTGAACGGAGAGTAGCCGCCAGATGCTGGCGCTGTGCTTGCGAAAGGAGATTCAGACAACCGTTGAAATCTTTACACTCGACCACGACTCCTGGCGCTGACTATATTGAATTTCTAAAACACCCTTGTTCTACAGAATACTACGTTAACAACCTAGATCTTGCATGAGACTATATTTGAGTTCACATCATGTTTATTAAGCCTTTTCCAACAGCTTCTTGTCTTCGTACACTAAGTCGTCTTCATCGGTCTTGATGAGTTCTAAAGTAGAAGTAATATATAAATATAATTATACTATAAATAAATATATATATATATATATATGTATATATAATAATATTATTCTATACAGCCTTCGCAGAATACTAAAAACCGTATACCAATTGGCAGATTTCTATGTTCTGAAAGATTTTGTCATGAGCTAAGGGGCGAAACGGAATCTATTTCTAAAGCTATAATTTGTCCTGTTCTATATGTTCAATTATTTAGATTATTAAATATATCACTTATTTATAACTGTCTTTGATAAGAAAAAATGAAGGTTTGACATTAACCTAAATTAAAAACATTCTAAAGTATAGTCCATCTCAAGACCTAGTTTTCCAGATATCACGAGCGGACGCAGTGTTATAAAAATGAATGTAAAATACAAAATAAATAACTTACGTTTATTAAATAATGGAATGGCAAAGAATGCAATAGTAAATCCAGCAACATAACTATACATCATTATATCTAACCATAAATCCGTTATAAATGACATTCTTACATTCTGTTCGCATAACTGAAAGAACAAATTCAACAACACAAATAGAACATTTCTAATTCTTAAAGTTTTGGTTGACTATATTGGTTGCGCGGTACCAAATCAGCTGCAGTTCTATAGTCTTATTAAGAGCCTTGTTTACTGCGCAATATCCTGAAGAGTAGCGCTGTTATACTATTCCTCTCTCCAGTAGCCGTAGTATAGAAGCGCCCGGGTGGGTGCCCGGGCAGTTTTTAGCCTGCCCGGGCAAAATTCTCAACTGCCCCGGCACCCACCAGGGCGTTTCTATACTACGACTACCGGATAGTGCGGGAAAGTAGTTACTGGTGGATTATATGTTATGTGAAAGTCAGGTACTTTAAAACTGTCTAATCGACCTAATTTGTTTAAATTGTACATGTTTGGTAACAAAATGCCACCCAAGAAGTTCCACCATGAATCATAGTTTTCAAGAACTTATAAAGATTAAAAGTTAATTTAGCATTTGTTAAATCAATCTCATTCATGCATTTCTCACAACAACAATAACTATTACATGCTAACAGATAGCTAATTTCCTTATCTTTTTCTCTATAAAATTCCATTTTAAGCTCTTAAGAGCATTAAATACTGTATGATATCGGTGAAAACAGTTTTTTAGAAAAGAAAACCAGGGGGACAAATTACAAAGAGAAAATAAACTTTAAGTTTTCCAAACATGCAGTTTCACCTACGGTTGTGTTAAATTTACATTATATAAATTCATGAAATCATAAATCATTATTTACTCTGCCCGATTTTGAAAACCTAACAATGTTTCAACAGTTAGGTGTACTCAGTGAGCGGTGTTGTTTAAGGTTTCAAAAATCGCGCGTTCTGTGGCAAAATTAAACTTCCATTATATGGTTCGATGCGCAATTTTTTGTTTGTTGTCAAAAAAATATTATTGTACTAGTTTTAATTTGTATCATATCCAGAAAAAGTCAAATACGCAATTGCGGAAGCCCTTATACACCATCGTCCTATAGAGTATTTTGTTTGTTACAGACTATATATACTGTACGCGATGTTCAAAAATAGTACCGGCGCGAGTTTTGCATAAATAAATCGATTCTAAAAGGAGTAGACTCCCTTATTTCGTCGTATCGCCTTAGCTCCACCAACAAACAACAACAAAATCGTGCACTTTAGGTTTCGAAACGGACTATATACAAAAGAACTCCAAAAAACCGAACCACTAACAACGGAACTATTTCGAAGGCGACTGAATCTGTTAAGTGCAAAACAATTCCGTTTTTAGTGTTCCATTTTCTGCGAGTTCCATTAATAATAGAGATAGACGGCGCGGCGGCTTCCTATCTAACCAAAATGAGCTCGGGTAAGACGCCGGTTTTTTTGCGAATGAACCGCACCGCGCATCTCTAATTAACAACAATAAAAGTAGGACAATCACAGCACTAACATGCTCTGCTGAGACCTCCTTGTCATCATCTGTTGTACAAGCTAATTTCTCTTCTAATTCTGTTAAGAAAACTTCTTCTTTCTCAGATTTATGGAAATGAGAGTGGAATGAACGAACGGCGTCCGAACCTAAATAAATATTTAAGATAAAATATTCTTATAAAACATTGCTTTCAATAGGCAAGATGGCTGAATTGTTATAATAATTTCATTTCACTTATATAAATTTAGTTCTACTGATGCAAGTAAATATAAACTGTTATGAATAAAAAGAAAGGACATGCACTCCGTCATATATTCATTGATAAAGCGAACTAACAACGAAACTACTGATGTAACCTGTACTGACATCCTTGAATTGATAATCCGAATCAGAGCTGGCCCGGTCTTCCCGGTCAGGCTGGATAACCGCCTCTGATCGGAATAAATTACTTTATTATCTGGACACCGTGTCCACTTACCATCCCACCAAACTGCAAACACGGCAATTCCCATTGCAAATACAACAATAGCAACCAGTACAAATAACACCCAACCGAGCTTCTTTTGTACTAAACACTGAAAATAGAAATAAAACATTTATTTAGTAAGCTTATTGGGGAATCTTTCTATTCACCTTAGAACTAGAAGTAATTTCTTTAGTGTTAAAAACACTGCATCTGAATGAGTATGTTTTATAGAGCTATTTTTATTATAAACTTATTCCTTAATTTCTATTTTATAAACTTATTTGTTGATTATTATTGCAACTAACCAAGTGACTTGGATTTCCCCGTCGGTCGTTAAAATCAAAGAATTGTGGAATAATAATGAGCATAGCCAGAATAACACCAATTGTAGAAATGATCCAACAAAACATCATTTTTGTTTTGTACTGAAAATAATAAATTAAAAAAGATATGTTTTTATAGTAAGTTAGTCAATTATTCAAAATGATTTCAAAATCCGCCGCGTAAAAATAAGATATGTTTCGGTTTTCTTCTTTTCGAAGTTCGCCTTCGATAGATGAGAAGTTCGTAAGAGTTTTTTTTTTGAAATCTCGAGGTTTTGAAAAATAGTTTTCTTTCGACGGATAGAAGAGTTTCCTAGATATTATCAAAGAGCATGGTCAAGCAATTCAAAATATTCATCCCAAACCAGCTGGTGCCACAGACACCAGCTTACTAAGCGCAGGCATAGGAAATACGCAAAAGAGCGTAACCGGCTAACATCAATATTTAATAAAAGTATTTCTTTACCTACCATTTCTAACTGTTGCCGCTCATCAATTGTCCAGTCAAAGCCAGGCGCTCCCTTCGCAACGGTATCATCGAAGATTTTATAGGCAATTGGAAGCAATAGAGCGGCGGATTTGTAATAAGCTGAAATAAAGATATGGATAAACGAATTAGATTTAATGTATTTCTAATTTAGTAGAATTGTTTACAGCAAAACCGAACTGCCAGTGCCCTACGTAATCTGGAGGTGGCTTAAAGTGTTTAATGATATTCTGAGATAACAGCGGTCGTTTTACTGTTATACTCCATATATAATCCCTATCAGACGCTGCGTTTTCACGCCGCATCTTGGTGAGAAGCGTTACAAATGAATGGACAGTCGGTGGATAGGGAGCCTACATTCATTTTTATTGAAAAACCGTCTTTTCCTGAGATAGTGCGCTGTAAACTTAGCTCTTGTAAAAGACTACTTTCGTAATGTGGGTTCTAGTCTAGATACTATGTTTTATCAATATAAACGCATAATAGTTTTAATATTTCATTCACCAATTACTTAAAATATTAAGTTTTTAGTAAAACAAACCTTCACTAACTGCTAAAATGAAGGCACAGTAGACAAAAACCCAGCCAACAAAAATAAAAACAGCATATTTATAGTAAGGAGGTAAGAGATTTCGAAGGTAGGACATAAGGCCACTGAAATACAATATATATATAAATGAATTAAAAGAAAGTAAAATAAATAAAGCTATCGAAGTTAATCGTCGGTTAGGGACATACTTTGTCCAAGCTGAGCTTTTATTGTGTTATAATAGACTATCTGTACCGAGTGCTATGTGCCAGCCGCAGTGGGTGAAAAGGGCGCCCACGAAAAGGGCGCCGGGTAATTGAAGACAGCCGAGTGAGAAATGCTTATGTGAAACCGAAGCATAACTTAGAATTGGAAATTATTCTTTTTTGTAATTGAGTGTGTTTAAACGGTTTTTTCTTTTTTAGATAATTCAGTATTGGGAGTGGTCTGATTACGAGCTTGTTTCGTAAGGTAAATTTAGGTAGTATTCTTTTGCACGACTCACGAACAATTGACCCGGAGGACGACGTATTCCCGATTTTTGGTTCACAGGAAGTTCCGGATGGGTCAGCTACTACCAGTATTCGTCTGCTCCTTCAAACAACTATATACACTAAATGTTCTAATAGAACATTCTTCATTGCCGTGTATATAAGTTAGTACCGAGTGAAAGACCAATTCTACGTATACAAGAATTTGGGCACCGCCTTAGATCCACTCAGTTTCATTACTGGTAGGTGAATGCACCCAATAGAAGGTATTGCAATAAGGAAGTGTGCACCAAGATATATCAAACTGGGCGAAGAAATTGAACACTACATATGTCACTGATTACGATACTAAACAACCAACTCTCAGAAATCTAATAGAACACCTTAAATTTTTGCAAGTTTGCTTGGGCAAATATAATGTATAGCATGTTTATTTTATTTAATAAATATATTTTAATGAAATTGTTTAACTGAAGTTTCTAAAAAGTTGGTAGAGAAAACTAATATTATTAAACTATGATACATAACAAATTCACTGGAAATTAGTTTATGATTTGGTTTCACAGAAGCATTTCTCACTTGGCTGTCTTGAATTACCCGGCCCCCTTTTCACGTACAATCGTGCCAGCGCTGTATTCTGGGATACAGCGGTGTTAAATAAAAATGACTGTAAACTCGGTGGATTAGGATTTTTTTTATTCATAATTACAATCATTTTTGTATAACACCGCTGAGCCCAACTATACTGTAATGTAAAACTATCTCAAAATAAAGACTATATATTTAACCATCATTAGATTATTAAAACACAAAGAATAACATAAAAGACCTAAGAGAAAGAAAATTCCCTATTGCAATCGATCAAAACATTTAGCTATCACTTTTGATTAATATCAATAAAGAACGGCCGTTTGTAGAAAAGATACTGATCAACTAATATTAAGAAGATTAAGGATATAAACGATTAACAAAAGGTAAAACAAATCTTAGTAAACCAAATGATCCTGAAGTTTTCGTGCACCTGAAGACTAAATGTAAGAAGGAAAGAATCTCTGCTCACAAGACTCCTACAGAAAATAACTCCATTGTCTACAGCGCTGTATCCGAACAAGAAGCGGTTTTATATAAAACTGAATGTACTTTTCAAGAAAAAGCTACCAATCCACCTATATTTCATTTGTTTTTGTCTAACACCGCTTCTCCGAAGGATGCTGCGCTCCAAACTGAGGTTTTTATAAAGATAATCTAATTATCCGAGATATTTCTCTGTGGGCGGGTTCGTTAAAAATAGTTGTTGCGTATTTCTTCATTTTTAACACTGCGCCTGCTTGCATTCTACTCGCGCGTTAAAAGTATAGTCTGTTTTAAGACCTAGACTGCATGCGCTCTTAGTAGTTATCCCGCTGCGATATAAAATGTTGCCTTCAAATTCGCTGCAAAATGCCTTTCCTCTCTTCGGGCGAGAGAACTTTTGAAGGCAATATTTTACACCACTGCGGGATAACTACTCACAGCGCGTGCAGTCTAGGTTTGGAAACAGACTATAGTAATACTAACTGCTTAGCTATAAAAATGGTTTATTTACCAATAACTGCTGTCTTAAACCTTCTGTTTTGCTTAAATAAGATGTATTTTATATTGACATTTTGATAAGCGATGTCGACCAGTCAAAACAACAAATTTTACAGTTTTAAATCAGAAAATTAAAATTAATAAGTTAATGAGAAACCGAGTAGGCGTGGTTTTCATTAAAAAACAATTTGTAATTCTAAAATATAAATAGTCTTAACATCGTTTGTCTACAGTATTCCAAACAGTCCCATAGGTGACGACAAATTCACAAAACTACGAAATGACTATGTTCTTTTTACGAAAATAACATTGTTTGATGAAGTTGACGTAGGAAATAAAGAATTGTATGGAGCAAAGACTAATGTGGGAATATGTAGATGTATTTTACATCATTAGGATACGTGGATATTATTAAACAATGTTTTTCTAACCTGGCTGATAAGAAGCAAAATCACTTTGTTAATATTATGATGCACAGAAATCTTTGGAATTCATTTGCAAACTTGTTGGCATATCAAAATCTATTATAATGGAAGTTTAAGCTTTCAACTTTGAAATAACTATAGTAGGCGGCCAAGGCTTATGCAAGGGTATACGGTACGAACTGCAAATTGTATTGGAGCGAACAATGGCGCGCGGAAACACGGAATAGTCAATGACACCGCATCTAACTATTCTTCTGAAACAATGAATTAATCTTACCGAATTCAACTATTTTGCGCACTTTAAATTGAGCACGTAGACCTTTAGCTTGCATATTGTTTGTCTGCAGACTATATCATTTAGAATGGCACCGATAAAGTAATATATTCAATGAGTTTTGAAGTCATTTCACAGAATTATTTGATGACGTCCAGTTTTCAGGCATACCGTGAAGTTCGATAACTTCGGTGAAAACTACTATATGTAGGCAGAAAAGAATAATGTGTTATAGTTATAGAATGACATTAATATAAGTTTATAAACTTATTAAAATACAAATTAACCTATTTTCAATTTGCTACCTAACCAATTGAGAATATAGTTCAGAAAGCATGATAGACTACGACTATGTAACTATCTTTTAGAATGACTAAATCATTACTAACTAGATCTTTAAAACATTTAAAAACTGGAATGTAACTTTTAACATTATTATTATCTATTTGTTTATCAAGACAGCATTCACAAAATGATAGGTTTACCAGTCTCAGGTAAAAGAAAAACAAAAAACTCAAATGATCGTTAGAAACGATTTTGTTATAAACAACTTTTATTTAGGTTTTAAACTTTAGAGAAATGTGGTAGAAACGAACTAGTGGTTAGAGCTTCGGACTGCGAAACCGTTACCAAGTATAATACCAAAAGAGTAAATGATAATCAAATAATTAAGGATATAGTCTAAACTTAAACTCAAGAATATTGGCAGCAGAGCTAGGCTTCAAACACGATATATACAACTTCTTCGAATGCAGCAGAAGACTGAAAGATAGCAAGGAGCCGTTTGTTCTAAGAAGATTCGGAATGAATGGCCGTAACCCTGTGTAAAAGAATTAATGTGTATGAGTAACAGAAAACCTACTCCTTAACTATAGTTGGTTTATCTTATTAACTTACGTAAAGCATTGTAAATTGGACTTGTAACACAACTATTTTCTCTTTTCCCATGTTGGGAATCAGCAAAAGTAATAAAAATAAAAACTTCACCACTTTTCCGTAATTAAATGAAAGGCAAGAATGATAAGACCGTTGTTAGGGGCGTAAAACAGAGCGTTAATGTTAAATACAAATAAAACATTTAAAAAAGGAGCTGTTACCGTTTACCGGAGGTGGTTATCCGGCCGGGTTGGGCCTGGCAGTCAGCCGTCTGTTGTCAATAAGGTAAATTATGAACCTTTACTATGGAGCGAGAGGTCGCGGGTTCGTATCCACCCGGAACCATTATGTTTTGTTATTTTTCTATAGGTTCCTTGTGCTGAGAAAAAAAATTCAAATATACCCAAAATTTTCTTATTTATTCCTGAAAAACCGGGATCCTGAAGAAAAAGCGGCCTTACCCGGCTCGGCCCGGCCTGATCTCCAAAATTTCAGACCGGGCCGGATAACCAGCTCTGCAGTTTACAGCTCAAAATCCAAGAGAGAAGCGCAGTTATAAGAAGTTTAAAAACATTATTTTCAGTAAGGTTTACGAAAAAAAAACAGACTAGGGCTATACGAAAACAAATCAAACTGAGAAAGTTCTGAACATATTCTAAAAACAGAAAGCTGTGGGTGTCGTGGAAAGTTTAATGGCGTCATTAACATATTATGTACTCTGGTTGATCAGATACGAGCAAATACGACTGGGTACAAGCAAATGCGAAAATACGACTAGATACCATTAGATACCAGCGGATACGAGTTTTGGTAATTATAGTCTGTATCAAGAGCTAGGCTATCGGCGCAGTATCAAGGGAGCGGTGGTATTAAATAAATATGAATGTACTTTTAAGAAAAGTTTCTTCTATCTACCACCTACCCATTAATTTTACATAACACCGTCTCTTACCAGAATACTCCGCTAGAAACGTAGCACTTACTACAAGCTTTAATAAGAAACTTTTAGATTCTAGAGTCCCGGTGGTAAAGTTAACCGAAGAATAATTTAGAATATTCTTTAAGTAATATAAAAAGACTCATAATATGTATTATATATGTTCGAATTCAAGTGAAATGCGGGGGGTAAAGTTATTAAAAGGAATAACGAACAATAGAATAATAGAATATTATAGTTAATACAAAGATTATAAACTTTAAAAGAATATATTTATACAATAAATATTAATAGTAATTTAGTTACCCAACTGAGGATAATGATCAAGATTGATTTTAGTGTCTAGGGACTATAAAACCTACAGCTGTAGAGTAATATCATCGTATAAAAAGTTTGTTTGTTTGTTTATTAATTTAACGAAACACGAGATCACAGATGTTTGGAGCGAAGTTGTGAGACGAAGGTTATTTATTAAGCGGGCACTACATAGCAAACTTCATTGGGCATAGGCTTCGGAGGGTTCTGTCATTGGGGAATTCGAACCATTGACCTCTACCTAATGCGGCAAAGTTTCGAACCAATGGAGCAGCACAAATTTCAAGGATATTTTCAAAAAACTAAACTTATTTTTCCTCAATTCAACAAGCAAACTATTAATCTTACTTGTAATGACGTTTTTGATGATATATAATTTCATATAAATATTGCATGTCTCACGGTAATATAAAAATCTTGCGAAGCTTTTTTCGCGTAGGAGAGTTGGCCTCGGCTCATTTCAGCTATATATAACTTTTTATTAGTTTTTAGCGTGTAGTTCTTAGCAAATAGGCCAGTCATAGAATAATTAAGTAACATTTATTTATAGAAAATGTTTTTTATTAGAAAAGTTTGTGTAAATAATAGGTTTGTAAAAGATTTGTAAACCTTTCAAGAGCTAAAGTGCTCGAGAAGAGTACTCATCGCGCTAGAGCTCTTCAGTTTCAAAGCATGAAGCTAGAGGTTTCAACAACTTGAAGAAAATAAATATAGTTTGTAACAAGACCATCCTGGAGAGAGGCGGTGTTATATAAAAAAGAATGTTTACAATCCGCCAATATTTCATTCGTTTTTATATAACCAACATTTTGGGGAAATTTTCAACAGACCTAGCCAGTTGAAAATTATTTGAGAAAAAAACTTAAAAAAGAGTTTCAGAGTCAAAAGAGAATCTATTAGTCCGGGTTTTATTTCGTTCTTTGATGCTTAAACTGGCGTTGGCTCGACCGCATACTCAATTTAACATCTATAATGATGTATCAATGTGGCCTTATGACATCCAACCGCCCACCAACATAAAGTTTAAATTTTTGAAATTCTTTGAATCTATTTAAAGCTATGAGGTTTTAATAGAGAAATATTAGTTCTTGCTCTTTTTTGTAAAGTTTTAAATAAATTATATTTAGTCTTTTGTAATACCTAAGTTTCCAGCGCGGTATCATGGATAGATGCGATGTCATATAGAAATAAGTGTGCCTTTAAACTAAACGCTAACAATAAACGGATGTTTCATTTATTATTATTTAATGTTTTATAGAAATATATATATAAGATTCAATAACAATTTTACTAAAAGAAAATCTAAAAATAGCCGTTTCTATACGGAATTTCCTTTGAGAATTGATTTAGTCTGTGAATAATAGCAGCCGAGTTTTAATTAGCAAAAATAATAAAGTTTACGTCAAAGCAGTGGTGACGTAACAGACTAGTTCATAGGTTTACAAAGTTTTTAATTACTTTTATTTTAAAAAATAGATAAGAAAAAAGATATATTTAAATGAAAATGAATAAGATAATCTCATATCTTAAAAGCAATGTTAATAGTTAGGTTAAAAAGAGAGTTTACTTAAAAATGATATTTAAAAACTCCTCAACTTAATCTAACTTAATACTAACTATTTATTCTATTTACTATAATATTATTATGATCTATACTAAAGCACAGTAACTGACTTTATTTTAGCGAAAGAATTCGATTACCCGAATGCAGACTACAATACAAATAACTTATAGAATATAATAATACAAAGTATAAAAAGTGTCTTGTAATAGCAAAAGTCTTCTAGAATACAGAACTGTTTTGAACTGAACATTTTTCACTTTTCTTCTTAATAGTTCTATTTCTGAGAGTCCTTGTACTAGAATTCGGCAGCTCGACCCAGGTTGCAATTCGGGTTTGAACTCAACCCGAAACCCCGTTTTCGCCCCAACCAGTTTCAACCCAAAACCGGTTTGAGCTAAAACTGGTCAAAACGCCCAATTCTACCCTGTACTATTGATGTATTGTGAGAGCTATAGGCGGATTCAAAAGTAATACGGCCGTGTTAATAAGCAGGAGTGTTGCAATATTTTGTCTGAGTAAGGCAAAGCGACAGCAAGTTTGCAATCTGCTGATACCGCGCGCGTAGAATGCCAGTAGGCGCAGTGTTAAAAATAACGATATACGCAGAATGCACGGCGGAATTACTGCTTAATCTGACTATACCACTAAATAGCTGGTTTATTCAAATTCTTATTCTTCTTATAGTTAGCTGTAAATTTCAAGATTAAACGCTTGGCAACTTACTTATTCTATGT
>JAQGAV010003180.1:0-13100 GCA_034691345.1 Phasmarhabditis papillosa | reverse complement strand
ACTAGGTGATGAAATTAAGGCTTGTAAATAATATTATATTATTATTATTATTATTATTATTATTATTATTATATATAAAGACTAGTTTAGGTTCTAGAAGCTAGAAAAGAAGATCAACTAGATGAAGGATGGAAACTTGGACAATTGCCAACTGGAACTATCGGAGTTAGCAGCTTCATATTCATGTGTTGAGATTACAGTGTAAAGCACCTAATATAATTTATTTAATATAATTTATTTATAAATAAAACCTTTCTTCCTGTAGTTGATGTATCTTCAACTGTTTTTATAGGATCTGGAATATGTTCTTCCTCAGATTCATCAAATGGATTTGTAGAATCCATATCTGCCTTTGTCTTTTCTTCTGTTTGTTTGGTAGCTCGGGGGGCTGAGGTCAATTTCTTAAATAATAAAGTTATTATTATTATTATTATATAATAAGTTACCGGATATACTTTGTTCTCTATTTTCTCTTCCACATCCTCCTTAATAGCTTCCTTAGCTTCCTTAGCTTCTACTTCTTCATCATCAAATGGATTACTAGACATAGATGGAGTAGATGCTGTTTGTGGTATTGTTTTTGGAGCTAACAAAGCAGAAGTAGGAGTAGTGTTTGGAGTAGTAAGAACAACTGGAGGAGTAGGAGTAGCTGGCATTGGTGAATGAGATGAGTTTAAAGACAAAGACTTAATTATTTAATTTAGTTTTATTATTAATAAAACTAACGTCTACATCTGGTGTATCAATTGGGGTAAGACTTCTTGGTTCAGGACGAGCAACACGCAAATAATCCATAGATTGGCCAAGTTTATCCAATTGTGAGACAATTTGTTTGTTCATCTTAAATATATATATATATATAATCTCTTTATAAGATTAATTTATTACTTTTGAACATTCAGTCTGATAAATACTCTGCGAATTGAACATAGACTGTAGTGTATCCACAAGAAATGTAATTCTACTATCATAAGTAGCTGGAAGAATCTAAAAAGAAGAAATACTTCAGATTAATAAATATATTATTAACCTCAATCAATTCATCATTAATCTCCTTGTATGTACTCTCAGCATTCGTTAGCTCCGAAAATGCTTTCGCTACTTTTGGATCTGCTTCAGCCTTTTTACTTGATGTTTTTGTTGAATTGTAAGAGTTCTTTGCATGATCATAATCCACAAGTTTACGCCCTCTTTTATCGATCTAAAGTTACTGTAATATAATTATTAGTTTATTTTATCTAACCTTCTTTTTCAAATCAGCAAACTGAGATACATATTGTTGCACTGCAGCAACAAGCTCATCGCATACCGTTTTCTCTAATTCGTTTGTTTGGATATCCAAATTCTAAAAAAGAATATAATTAATATAAATAATAATAATAATAATACATCAAGGATAGCAGAAAGATGTTCTTTTTCGGGCCATTCCGTTTCATATGATTCTCTCACGGTATCTCGAAGTGTCTTCTCAGCACTGCACAAGGTCTTCAAAGCAGCTGCGTAGTTCTATAATATTATAGTTAAATAAATAAAATATATAAATAACCTTTACATCCTAGTTCTATAATATTATAGTTAAATAAATAAAATATATAAATAACCTTTACATCCTTCATAAGTTTCTCACAGGATTTACTCTGCTTCATTATGTTAGCAGCATAACTATCAAATACTTCATCCTGTGTTGCTTTTGATTTTCCAATTCCTTCGAGAAGCTGAAATAAGTTATGTATTATATAAAGACTATTTGTCTAGTGGTTAGAGCATCGGTCTCTGAATCCGCGAGGATTTGAGGCGGTGGGTTCAACTTCACGTAGATGCAGAAGGCTTACGAAACCAGCAGTTTCCTTATCCCATATTTCGTGCCCCGAAGACGGAATGTTAGAAAGGAGCCGTCTTTGCTCAGAAGATTCAGGAATAAATGGCGGAAACCCTGCGCCGAAGCAATGTAGAGTCATTGTGTGATGATTACAGGAATAAGTTATTTTACTTTATAATTATTATATTTATATTTTAATCTAACCTTCTCTTTTGTTCTTGAAGTAGCCTTCTTAATGTGTTTATTAAATAAATCAGCCATAATAATAAAAAAGACTAGAATTTAATAAACAGAAAACGTAACAGCAATGACTGTTTGTTACCGCTCAAGCAGTGACTATTTATATAGACGCCGCTTTATTTTATACACCGCTCACATATTTTATTTGTTTTCTGATTAGCACCAAAGTGAAAGTAAAACACACAATATTAAATCAATAAAAATAAAAAGACAAAAGACATTATAAAGATATTTTGCTGTTTTTAAACATATTGATCGAACATAAATTTTTGTTTGGATAAAAATCAATAAAGAGTTTAGACAACGAGTGACTAGTCGTGAAGGCATAATAGTATAGAGTATTCTGTGTAAACTATGATTATGCTGTGTTTAATGGTATAATAAAAAAGAAATAAAATTATTTTAAATAATAGAAGATATAATTTAGTTACAGCGTCATAAGTTACTTTTATCTGTGTCATTGCCATTGGGAATTACTCTTAGTGTGAGCATTCGGCAAGGTTTGGTAAAGGCGGATTAGTATAGTGGATAGAAGCTTTGCCTTATAATCTCCAAGTCGATCGTTCGAATCCGCACCAAAGAAAGAATTCTTGCAAATTTCTGATTTGCCGCCTCCGCTGTGCAATGTCCTGGTTCCCTATGATACCTTTGTCTCACTTCATCCTCGAAATATCTGTGACCTCTTGTTTCGTAAAATATGAATAAACAAATCATTTTTTTAAACGGAATACCGGATACCGTACCGTAGGGTTGGCCTACTCTATTTTAACTATAGCAAGTAAGATACCAATATGTAAGTTATATTATAATATTATGTCACATGACCAAAAGGTTTAATAAGAAATATTAACTAAATAATTAAAAGAGAAAAGAAAAGTAAAAATACAAATATAGTTAGAATTTGTAAAATAAATGGATAAAATAACAATAAAACATGGTTACAATTAGCATGTTATTGTTATTAATGGAACTTTTAATATAAATTGCTTAAAAATCAGCAAGAATAATAATAAAAATAAGTTTTATTCATTTCAATCAATAGTTTAATATAAAATGTTAAAACAAAACTGGCCATATGGTTAAAGTTAATAAAAAGAGAATTGAATTGGCCTACAACGTGCACATAGAGCTTAAATTTATCCACATTACTCCACCATCTATTCATATGATACGAAACTATAGATACGGCTACGGTAACAGTAAAACATCACCTTCAATATTAGCAACTACAGTAACCTGGACTAAGCCCGATTATGATTCTCAAATTAAAAGGTAGTTTTATTGTTATCAAACATAGAATCTAAAATAATTTTTATATTAAAAGAAATAGAAATAATAAAACTGTTATATACAGTAACATTACTATATTTAATAACCTATACGGTTGTTAAGTGTCTTTTATATTTTATTTATATAACCCTTATTAACATTCTGTGTTTTAAAATGTATTATATTTATATCTATTATTTTAGACTTTACAATGATAGAGAAAGAAAGTTATCTGAAGTTCTTAATTCTTATGGAACAAAAGTAACTTCTAAGTATCCTACTGGATACGTGAATAGACGGACGGCGGAGAATAGAAAAATACAAGCGGTGGAGGATAATAATAATAATAATAAGAATAGGTATTTAACAGTTATAAAATGTTATATGACATTATCACTTATACTTATATTGTATTGTATTATGAACAATCATATAGTTCATTATACAAAGACAAACCTGGTCCCGGCCCGACCCGTCCCGTTGGTTCGTCTTTGTTTAATGAACCATTAATTGTTCTTTGGTTCTTTTCTTTAGAAATGAAAACACAAATGTCAAGTGTTATATAATAGTTGTTTGTACAATAGAGTTACTCAATAGAAAAAAGACTAATAATATTAAATAAAGTAATTGGGGTGGTTAACTATAGTATATTAAAATAATAAACATTATTATTTTAATAAAATAGGCTTTTTGTTCTTCTGGCATATTAATGATAGTAAGCTCGCAGTGTCACAAAAGACACTGTAACACATCGTTTCGGGTCGAGATGAAACTTCTTTTCTGACAAATTTTGGCCTGGCCCATTCTGGAAGGCATAGAGGATTTTATGGAACATTTTATGAAAGAATAAAAATATTTTATTTTCAGTTCATTCGCAAACGATAATTGTAAAAGAAAGAAGAGTCCATGGAGCATTATTGGGTTTTCTTGTATTGAAAACAATAGTAAGATAGCCAAAATAGTCTTATCTAAAGGTCTGTTATATTAAAGGTCTATTAAACTAAAGGACTATTGTACCTTTGGACCCGTGTGGATAACATGAGTTTGTCTCTTTATGAACTTAATTTGTCCGCCAGTTTTTCATTCAATAATAACAACTTTTGTCCTTCTGTTTTGAAAAAATAAGAGCTAAGTAGACCTTTAATTTGTTCTTCGTTTCCTGGCCTAATATGAATTTTGCATCTAATCAACGATTTGTTTTTCTTGCTTATTGTTAGTAATTAAATCCTTGTTAACTAAGTATTTATAAAGAATAATAAGTTAACAATATTTACAGTAATTTATCTAAAGTAATCTACTCTATTAATATAATTACTAAAAGAGTTTCAATCCAGTTACATCCTAATTGAATCTGCTAGTCCTTATCAGCTCTTTACCGGTTATTTCCGGCCCTTTACCAGCTCTTTACCGGCTATTTCCGGCCCTTTACCAGCTCTTTACCGGCTATTTCCGGCCCTTATCAGCTCTTTACCGGCTATTTCCGGCCCTTTACCAGCTCTTTACCGGCTATTTCCGGGCCCGGTTCCCACTATAATTAATCCTTTATCTATCACATCATATTGTCTCTACCTCTGTTTTTCATCTTTAAATCTACTCAGACAGCTGTTCGCCAATCGCCCCCTCTATGTTCATTTGCCGGCAGCCCCGGGGGGTCCCACCGGTTACCGGCAGTTACCGGCAAGTTGCTCGCAGTGCTCACGCAGTTTAAAGGACTATTTGCCTTTCTTCTGGCAAATCTTGTTCGTTGTGGGATAAATCAACAATCCGCATATCATTTTATAACAAATTTCCGGCAGCGGAAAACGCTAAAATTTATAAACCTTTATACTTTTATTATGTTTTGTATATTTTTATTGTAAAATATTTATTGATATACTTAATTGTTAAAATATAATTAAGAGAATAATAGTTTTTGTCACAAAACTAATAAATACAACACTGTTTTATTCATTAAATTAAAAATAGTTCTATGATTTAGAAAAGAACTTCCGATTTTGATATTAATTTTGGTCCAAATTAAAATATAATATATTTATTACAGATAATTATTATGTTTTAAGCAATTGTAACCTAATTATCGTTATATATTTAACCTACCCCCCCCCCCATAACTTCTATAATTTTAATCTATAATTCTTTATCTTTTCTACTTTTTTTCCCGATCATTCGACTGGGGCCGGTCCCTTCCTCCCTTGCTATTTCTCTATTGTAAAGCTCTAGATGTGCTCACAAGTGTCTCTGGTACTCTCTCATCTCTTAATCATTAGGACTTAGTCTCTCGCCGCTTATCATCTCAACACAGCTCAAAACCCTCGAAATCAGCCAACATTTTACTCCAAATTCTCACTTTCTAACATTTTCTAACAGATTTTCTAACAAAAATATAAACTTTATAAGTTTTATTATGAATTTAATAAAGTTTTATATCCATTTTTCGTTTGATAATTTAATTTCGAGATTCTTTCACTGCATTTACAAACACTTTCTGCAGTTTTTTGATCGAAATATAAAAAGTTAAATCCTTGTGCAGCCACTGTGGTTCGAACCCGCAAGCTATTCTACCTTGCGGATTAAGAGACCGATCATCTAACCATTCAGCCATTGTGCCTCTTATAAAAAGTTGATATTAGTCATAACGATGACGTCAGCTTGTTCGTCACGGGACCAAACTTTGTTCATCAGTTATTTATTTTGAAAGTTATAAACCTTTGTATCAACTATAACCTTTTCCCATAACTCCATTGCTTATTTTATCTCTGAATACAATAAGTCAGTGTATTATTTAACTATTTTCTTATTTTGCTACAGTAACCCTTTCGTTTTAGGATCTATGCCGGTGGGTAACAGTTCTTCTCGAACTGGCCGTTTGGCGAGAATTTCTCAATCGAATATAAGACCGTTTGGATCGAATAATTCGAACACAAATACATTATCACATGGAGCAGGTAGGATTATAATAATTAAAATAATAATAAATAATATTAAATTAACTTGTTTTATTATAGAAAGTTTAACTTATATAAACAGGTTTAGCCTTAAGGTACAATTTCTTCAAAAACTGTATATAAAAGATATAAACTTGTAAAATATAATATATAATTTATAACAAGACTATATTTTATAAATAACTACTAAATAAGTTTACATAATAGAACTAAGATTATATAAAGACTAAATATAAGTTTGTTTTCAGCTGACATAGCTACAAGCAGGGCACCGTAATAAATACGGATAAATCCTAAAAAACTTAAAAACTAAACAATCTAAATGATCTTTTTCTATTTTATTTTCTTTCTTTGTTTTCTTAAATCGTGTTCTTTTTTTCTATGAATAAACAATGAATCCTATTCTTAACAAAAAAGTCCATTTACAACACAAAAAGACCCGTTTTTAACCGAATTTTTTGTTATTTTAACAAAAAAGTACACTCTTTCAGTCCCATTCTCATAATTTAAGCCCGGACAGCCCCCCCCCTTTTTTTAAAACTAAGGTCCTTTTTCTTCCCGGGGGAGCTGGCATTGTCATTTTGCTGTCTCCAAAATTCATAAATCAAACGACTTAGAAGTTGCCAAAAACCCCGAAATTCTTGCATTTTAAAGTCATTTTAGCTCATTTTAATCTGTTTTTCTTTTTTAAAAAGACTAGACCACCAAAGAAGAAAAATAGAGCTAAGATAATCTATTATTTATATGTCATTTTTATGTCACACTACCTCAATATTCTCATATTTATTAAGAAAAACACGGTTAGGTAAGAATATTTATATAAATATATAGTTTATTATATATTATGTAAATAGAGATAGCGCGGTGTTATATAAAATAATAATTGAACTGGGAGTTTTCTCTTTAAAACTACAATAATTATTGTAACACCGTTTCTATGCAGGAAACTAGCGACTCTTTAAAGGACTATAAGAGAATAAATTAGAGCATTAAAATAAATATGAATTAATTTATACGCCATATTTCATATAAATTATTTAAAAACAGTATTAATTGTGTTAAAAGCTACGGCCTTTCTATCCTTTCCAGCTTCCAACTATATTTTTATCTAAAATTATAGAGAAACCCTTATATTTTAAGTAGAATCAACCACAAAACGACCACTTTTCCTCATTTAAAACACTTTTCAATACAAAATATCCTTTATTTCACCGGGAGTTCTATGTTTTTATAATAAATTTTGTAGTGCTTTAGTCACATGTGTTGCTGCTGTCTTGTGTCTTCTTTAAAAATCAATAAATTGCCACAAAATCAATCGATAATTGTAAAAATCAATAATGTTCTTTATTTTGTAGGTGGACATCCGCTTGCGGGGGCCGAACCGGCATCGCCGACTAAAAAAGAACTGAAACATAGATTCGAGATAGTAAAGAAGTTAGGAAGTGGTACTTATGGAAAAGTATCACTTGCATTTGATCATAAATTCGAAAGAGAAGTAGGTTAAAGGACTGATAAAGGGGAAATTAAAGGACTAAAAGGAATATTATTATTCATGTGTTATAGCAAAATGAGTTAACATCTATAGTTAAGTCCAGAGAATAATCTTCTTGCCATTTATTTTTATAACACCGCTGTCAATACAATACAGCACACGGTATAATCTAAACATGTTTAGAGTTATAAAATGAATATATAGACCGGGTCTATTATAATGCCCCCCAAACTTCTGTTCTAATGGAACTGCTATCTTCTTCTTATAAAGTATATTATGTATAAGAATAACAAATAGTTTTATATTGTTATAAACTAACCTTTTTTAGGTAGCAGTAAAGTTAATAAAGAAGTCAGCAATTGAAAATAAAGCAGATTTAATAAGAATAAGACGAGAAATAAGGATTATGTCAGCACTTAATCACCCAAATATTATACAAATATTCGAAGGTAATTATATATTACTATTTATAGTTAAATAAAGAAATATATAATAATTATTATTAAAAGGAATTAGTTAGCATAACTTCATAACCTATTAATAGCTTTTTAATACGGCGCATCCTCTATTATCATTGCTATTTATTTGCTTATATTATTCTTAAAACAATAAAATTAATCTCGGAATCTTCTAAGAGATGGTTCATTTCTAATATTAACTCATAGGATGTAAAACCTTATTATTTATAATAAACTTTACATTTTCCTTTATAAAATCCTTTTCTTTTTAGTTTTTGAGAATAAAGACAAGATTATTCTTGTAATGGAATATGCTTCTGGAGGTGAACTCTACGACTACGTCTCGAAATTTGGCTCCTTGCCAGAATCTGAAGCACGTCGATTGTTCAGACAGATAACATCGTCTGTTCTTTATTGTCATAAGGTTAGATTAATAAAAATAAATAAAATAATATTTTATTTTAGCATCAAGTCGCCCACAGAGACTTAAAATTAGAGAATATTCTTCTCGATCAGGACAACAACGCTAAAATTGCAGATTTCGGGCTTTCTAACTATTTTTCGGATAAGGTTTGTATAATTATTTAATATATATGAGGGTTTTACAACGGATTCTACCGTATTCCGCTTAATATTTTGCTTGCAGATCTTATTGACTACCTTCTGCGGCAGTCCTTTATACGCATCACCTGAGATCATTAACGGCACGCCGTACAAGGGTCCCGAGGTAGCTACAGTAACCCGATAACATGCTTATCTTATTATTTAAGGTTGATTGTTGGTCATTAGGTATTCTTTTATATACTCTTGTATATGGTTCTATGCCTTTTGATGGAAGAGATTTTAATAGAATGGTGCGACAAATAAAAAGAGGAGCTTATTATGAGCCAGATACACCTTCTAGTAAGTATTATATAGAGGTTGTAATCAAGAATAGCTATAGTCGCATTCAAGAGGATTACCGCCGTGTACTCTGCGCATTTCTCCATTTTTATCACAGCTTCAACTGGCATTTTGCGGGCCCAGAACCTGCAGATTGCACGCATGTAACAGACGATAGTTATCTAATTATATGTTAATCTAAGCTACAGTAAACCTGTCCACCTGCACATCTTATTCATTATTTATTGCAGCTGCTTCCATGTTAATACGCAATATGTTGCGTGTTAATCCTGAACGCCGTGCTGATATATTCGATATTGCTAGTCATTGGTGGCTTAATTTAGAAGAAAATATGCCTGTAATACAGGAATTACCAGAGAATCAGGTTAGTCCTTTAAAGACAATGTTAAGCTACAGTAACCCACAACGAGATATAAATTTGTAAAATGAAATCGTCCATTTTCATTCATTTTTTGTCATTTTCTTATTTGTGAATAACATAGAAAAATAAAATAAACAACTAATATCACACAATAACTCGTATGATAATAATAGATTTCTTGGGCGCGGGCTTTCTTCCTTTCATTCCGGAATCTTCTGAGCAAAGACGGCTCCTTTCTAACATTTAGTCTTTGTTTGCACAATACATGGGATAAATAAGCTACTGGTTTCCCTAGCCTTCTGTAGCTACGGGAAGTCGAACCCACAGCCTCAAATCCTCGCGAATTCAGAGACCGATGCTCTAACCACTAGGCTACAGAAACCGCATTAAACCACTAAAGCACCAGCACAAAGCACATATTGATAATATAAATATAATTCTTTAAGATAACTGATCATACTCCTCTTACTGAACGTGCTGAGACTATGATAGTACAAGATTTAGCAGATGAAACTGATGTATTTATGGAATTTGGTCATTTAAGCAATGAAACTCGGAAGAAGATAGAAGAATTTAGAAGAAGACGAAAGGAGGCAGAGGATTATATGGATCAATCTCCTATTAAACCTAAAAATGGAAAGAATCCAATAGAAGAAATGAAAACAGAAGATAAATCCCTTAGAGGAAAGAAAGATAAAACGGAGAAGAAAGAAGATGATCCGTTAGAACGATTAAGACAAATTGAAAATAGACTCGGAAAGACTAGAAAACAGGTTAGTTATTATATTTATATTCTAATTAGGGAGTTATTATATATATATTATAAATAGGGTTATTATTAGATACTATACATCAATATCCCGAAGCACGCAACGGATTGTTTATTAACCATGGGGCGCTCGGAATTGTCCGCAGGGCGCCATTCCATCATTCGGGATGTCCCGAGAGGATACGGCATGGTAGTCCCGTGGTAAGGACCCGGGTGCGCAAATTTCTGCCTTGATGAAATAGTCTCTCGCTCAAAGAGAACGCAGACAGTTTGAATGCTAAAATTTTGCACCGCGTTTTTTCAGCATAGGGCGCGCGAATTAAAGGCTAAAGACTGACTGTATATAGTGGGAAATGAGTTGTATTTCTACTATAATATAATAATATATTTTATATATAATCTTTATTATTAACTTTATTCCTTATTGTCCTCTTTGACAATTCTTTACACATTCATATGTATTTGTGTTCAGTTGATTTGTATCATATTCTGGATGCGTCTTTACTGTGTCTAGAAAATCATTTGCACATTTCTCGGAGCAATATACTCCAGAATTAGAATCCTATAAACAAAAAAAAGTTTATTATTTTAAATATGCTAAATAAGTTTATTATTTGTTAGATCGTATAGTCTGTTTTATAACCTAAACTACAAACGGCGCTTAGGTTCCGAAACGGACTATAAATAGTTTTTAAAGCGCGCGACTCTACTTCGCTAATACGGTATAACAGTACCAATTGAACATTAAAAATAACCACGACATGCTCTAATATATTTAATAACGTTAGACTGGCGTTGCTACAGTAACAGCGGTATTATATAAAAATTAATTAATTATCAGTGAATTATAAGTCTATCTTATAAAATTACATTAAAATAACATCGCATCTCTTTGAATACTTTGCTATAATCTTATTTATTATTAACTTACCCCTCCCTCTATTTCGGGCATTGGAATCTGTGCTGAGACAGCCGTTAAGACTAGAAGTAACAGTGGAAAAAGAGAGTTCATTTGTCGATTAACTAACAATAAATGAATATATCAGATTAAAACTGTAGAATATAAAATAAAATATAAAATCGTTTTAATTGGGTGTATTATATCGATTGTCTGCGGCCCTTTTTAAACTGAAAACCAGTTGTATTAACGGTATGAAAGGAATATAGAAGGGGTTAAACACACGACAACCAGGGGGGGGGATGATTATTATTAGGGTTATAGAGGGTAAACTAGTGGGAGTGGCCGGTAGGGGGAATTACTACTTCGGAAGGGGTAATTGACTTCGAGCCGACCCGGTAAAAGCCCCAAGGTCCAAACCTATAGCAAAAATATTAGTCATTACTATGAACCTTGTATACCTAGAGCCCAACTGTTTTTAACAGACTACTTTGCACGGTAGCGCAGAATTCTGTTTTTAGAAAGATTCTATAACAATTATATAGAAATAATAATTTTTGTAAATAACTTTATTATTTTAGGCCTCAATCGACAATGAGAAAATTGTTAAAGAAAAAGAAGAGATAGTTATGGCTAAACCAATTGTAGTAAAAACAGAAAAAACAATAATAGAACAACAACCAGAAGACCCAATTACAGCAAGAAATGCGTAAGTTAGAACGAATAATAATAATAAAAGAATGGATAATATAAATAGACCTTGTAAGGCTATTGAAGCAGATATGATTGGTTTATTTCTGTTCAAACCAAAAATTCATTTATTTAATGTATATTTATAATAATAATTACAGTACCCGTGCCCCCTCATTCGTTCCAGTAACAGAGAAACCTACAATTAGAGCTGAAGCTGCTACATCTGGCTCCAGAAGGCCTTCAATGACGTCATTTAGAATAGAAACAGATAGTCTAAATATGCTTATGAACCAGGTAAAAGAAACAAAATCAGATATAATCTGATATTTGCGCGGTAGCAAAAATAAACGCGGTGTTATATTAAAAAGAAGAAAAGAAAAGGCTTACAATACACTTTCTGTTCTTTCATTTTCATATAACAACGCTCCTCCGCAGAATACTACGCCGGAAACTTAGCCTTTTTCTAGAAAGTACATATTCTTTCCGAAACTTTTGATTATCTTTTACAATCTTATAACCTAAAATACTATTAAAAGTATATTGTAGCTCTTTAAACCTGCGCATCTAACTGTGAGATTACTGTAACTGATCCTATTTAGGTACTAGAACAAATGGAAAAGGGCCCAGTCTCTTTAAATATGATAACCAGAATAAAAGCACATCCATTATATGAGAGCAGACCTATGGTTAAGGAATTATTAGAGAGTATTATAGGTAAAGTTTGTTATTTAATATTAATGAAATTATATTATAAAATAGTTTATATATAATTTATATATAGTCGGATTAAAAAGTAATAATAACGAAATACTCAGCCTACACTATGGTATTACTTTTGTATCTGACTATATCTATAAGAGGAGCATTGTTATATACAAATGAATAGATAATCAATGAATTCAGAGTTATTTCCTCCATAAATACATTTATTTTAATTTAACAGCGCTAATTTATATGACACTGCGCTGTTACTAATCTTTATTTTTATTCAGTCTAAGCAAAAATAGATTTTAAATTCTAAATAAATTATTAACTTTGCTTTGTTTATAGAAGCACAGCCGCAAAGTGTTCAGAAGCAGACAAGCAAGATTATGCCAACTCAGGTAATAACTATTAAATATTATTAAAATATAATAAAGTTATTATATTATAAATAATATACTATTTCCTATATAACAAACACCCTAATCTTACCAAATAACTTACAGTTAACTTTTATCCTAAAATATTTAATTACTATAATCAATCAATAA
>JAQGAV010003179.1:0-13101 GCA_034691345.1 Phasmarhabditis papillosa | reverse complement strand
ACAAATTTACATGAATTGTTTAACAAAATAAGCCAGGGTTTGAGCATCAAGATTTCACCATTTGATTTTGCTCTGTCACGTTTTGTTACTGCGCGGCGAGCCGTGTCCAATCCCCAACTGCGTGGACGGGTTTTTTAAAATTTTAGTAGTGTTTTCAGGAGCATAAATTCACATTCTATATTTGTATATAATGACTAGTTGTTTTGATTTTTAGCACCGTTTAGTTGGTTGAAAACCCCGACATTTATATACGTCATTATGTTTGATAACGCATTAAAAAACCACTTCTAACTAAGCATATTTTTTATTTAAAACGTTAGTTCTGTACATACTGAGGGATTGTACCCAAGCTTAATTCTATAAGAATTGATTGCAAAACTAACGGAAATGAAAAAGTTACCACCCTGAGCTTACTTTTCGTTGGCGTCGTCTTCGCTCCCCATGGCAAGGTTTCGTAAAATAAGATTCTAATTATTGAAAATGGAATCCTAAAAAACGCGCCTACACACCAAATACTTCTCGCCTTACTTCAGGTAGTTGACTGCAGTGTACATAAAGGCTTGTCAACACACTTCCGTATTGCTTTTTTGGTAGTAAGTTTGAAAAAAACTATATATATATAATATTGTATGCATAGATATCTTCTCTACCAATCTGTTTCGCATTATGGTATGGACACTGGATTTCAATTGGTTAGTTGTCAAACAAACACTTAACTAAAAATATAAATTAAAATAAACATGTATTTATTTATTTAACAACCCGCTTAGTTTACATCGTTTCCTGCAGGATAAAATTCATTTATTTAAAACGACAATGTATATATAAACCAGTTAATAATTGAAAAAAAAACCATCACAATATTGAACAATATGTATTTTTGTAACTTTGCTATCAATATATAGTGAGCGCCAAGAGTAATCATGGAGTGAAAGAATTCAACGCTCGTCTGAGCCCTATTTGCGAACACCGCGCCAGCATCTGGCGGTTACATTTCGTACTTTGCAAGTACGCGCATGCAATTTGCCTGCAGGTACAGTGTTAAAAATCCAATAAATACGCAAGTAACACCGCATTATTACTCACGGCGTTGACTATAGTTTTGTATAGACGGTAATTAATATAGTTTCGGTTTAGTTATGATTATTTGTGCCATTCTAACTGTGTTATCCGCCTTTGGAAATCTTCATTGTTTAAAAAAGTACTGTCAGTGTAAGACATGTCGGGGAATAAAGGTATTTCTATTTTTATGTATTATTTTACAAACTTTATATTATTTATTTAAACTATATTATCTTACCTTGTAGGATGTAAAGCTAACCTATGGAAATGTAACAGAGCATATGAATGAAACTCAACAAATAACCAGCTCCGTAAGTTCCATTTGTTTTATGGCAAAAAATGTGTTTTACTAGTTTTAACAACTTTTCCGAGTATAGACAAGAGATTCTGAATTTATAAAATGTTTAGGGTATTTTAAAAGAAAGTTTTCTAATTCTCAGTTAGTTTCAACATATTTATTATTATTAATACATACACCCACATGTTTCATTTAATTTTCCGATTGGTTTTTTTAGAATCTCATGAAATGGTTCAACATTCCAAGCTTCAATAACAATCATCTGGCTATACAAATCGGAGAGTCAATTATGGAATTTTACGATGAAAATAAAAAAGTTCGGCTTCATGCGGGAGATTATGTTATCAGGGTAAGCTTGGCTGCACAGTAGACGACCCGGGCCAAGGAAGGCAGTTTGCCCAGTTGGGGCGCTTTGCCAATTTAAAGGCCAAATAAAAATATATCTTTGTTTGCAGCAAGATTGATTTGTAAAGTGAGAGATTTGCCGTACTATTTCAAAGTTTAAAAATATATTTGTTTATAAATTCCCATGTTTAGGAGATATCACATCATTTGGTCCCATTATCCAATTGCCAATCACCAACTTATAAAAGAACTTATAAAAGTGCAGAATTGTAATGGAGAAAAGTGCACAATTATGGCAATCGATTGAAGATGTAAACGTATTTTACTACAATTTATCAATCAATAATGAAATATTTCTTGTTAATCTAATAAATGTTTGATCTATCTTTATATATAAATGCATCATATGCTCCACATTGTGAGGTACATCATTTTATGTTATTTTTCATCGGTATGATGAAGGTATGGTCAGCATCGCTTGCAGCTTAAAGGCACGGTACACCCCTCATTTAGTTGTCAAATTTAATGCTCTGTTTGATATAGCTATGTATTATGAATCGAAATATAAAGATCGAGTTTTTTACGATAATTTTGAACCAAGTTATAGGCATTTAAAAAAGCTGCCAACCTGCGTATACGTTGTCAGTGTGCGGAGATTTGGTTAGCATGCGGCAATTGCAAATATTTATAAAAATTCTAAAAGCATTTTTACCATTATTTAGGGTGAAAACCGCGTATCACCGAAGAATTTGTCGAAACTCGTTGTTTTAATGCAGTTTCTAACATATTACTTGCAATAATCCCACAGTACTCGTCCAAGGTGCAAACAGAAACACCAAAAGTTCAATTAGCCGTAAAGTCGTTCATTTTTGGTCAATTTTTTTATGTATATCATGTTTAATAACAAGCAGATTAATCTTAAATAATAAAATTTGAAATAATTTTTTGACTGTACCGTGCCTTTAATAACAGGATTGGGAATTTCACGGGCGGGCCGGGGCCGAAAATCAGATAAACAGGTTAATAGTTTTGAAGTATTCAACGTGGACTTTCTAGGCAAAAATGATTATTATAATGATGACATCGTGCAGATTCGAGCCGAACCTTTTTCAAATATTTTAACATTTGTGGGTTGCTAATTCATAACCTAATTTAATGAGGCAGTTGTTACTAAGACTAATAGGCATTGTGGCTGTTCCGTAATATTTTTGGCAATTTCCGGTAAACCGCTATACCGTTTACCATACCGTACCACTTTCCTTCAACGATAGACGAGGAAAAACATATATTTGAAATATTTAAGATGAAAACATTTATTTATTATTTAGAAAACTGAAATGATAAAATATGGGAAACCGGGAAGAACTAATATTAAGCATAAGGCACCGTATTAGATGAGAAAAATAAAACATGAACAAAATTAGAAGAATAAAGATAAATCTATTGATATTATTATTATTATTCTGGATGTGGTACTAGTCTTATATATTTCTTTCCACTGGGCAACTCGACCCTCTCAATTGAATCACCGAACAATGCAGAAGCCTAAAATATAACGAGTTAATATATTTATTGATTTATAAAGTTTTTGATCAGTATTATTGTAATTTTGTTATCTATTGGATCAGGAAAATCTATTTCAAAAACTACTTCTGTTATACTATTCTATAACAGAAGTAGTAATCTGTCATTAAGGGGGCGACTGCAAAAATTTAGGCACTCAATTTGTCACGGTTCGCCGCGCCCTAAGAAGAAGGGACATAGCAAATTCAAATGGTAAAATCTTGATGCTCAATTCGAGGAATATTTTGTTAAAGCATTAGTTTCACTTTTATATCATTAGATAAGCCGTATGTGGATCTGTGCAACTGAGTTTCTTTCGAATCACTTGATTTAAGCGTCTACTATAATTGTTCAATTGGGTATGCCGCCTGCCGGACTCCGTCATTATCTCTTATACGCTAGAATAATTTACTCGTTATACAACACTACTGAAGCTTTAGCATTGATATAAACTAACCTTTTCTTCTGAGAGTGATGGTTGTACCATACATTTTGTTCCATTCTTCCATCCTTCTGGAGTGGCCACCGGTTTCTTCTCCGTTAATTGAAGGGAATCAATTAGACGAAGAATCTCACTAAATTAACAATATTGATTTTATTATTAGATATTTGTATGGTAACTCTTTATAATGTATTTCTAATAAACTTTACTAAAGTGAAACGTTTATCAGAAAACTTAAAATCATATAATTTATGTAAATTGGAATCGTAGCCTCTATAGTATCCCGCTCCTGTTATAAACCTTCCATTATTATAATATAACTCACTCAAAGGATCTTCCTGTGGTTGCTGGGTAGAGTATCATGGCTCTTAGTTTTCTGTCGGGTCCTACAACGAAGACAGAACGGGCGGTAAGCGGCATACCATCTCTGCCAATCTCACTTGGATCCAACATGTCTAACTGGTTAGCTAGAAGACGACCCTCGTCAGCAATTATCTCGAAGGGGAAGGAATCGGCTGGAAATATATAAATATTTATATTTATTAATCTATAATTTTTATTATTAAAGATATCTATCACTTTATTAAAAAAGCGGTTATACAGAATGAATTACTATGGAACTCGCAAAAAAATAAACTTTTTCGTACTGCAAATGTTGCAATTGTCTGCAAAAGAGTCCCTAAAAATATATTTGCTTTAAATCGGGACTATCTCAACTGGCCGCTTCTAAACTATTCCACTGAACATGAAATGAGATTGTCTCTTTAACCCAGGGGTGGCCAAAGTGTATGCCGACCCGGCCGACTTTTTGACGCTCGGTCCGGTCCCGGGTCGCTCCCGGGTCCCAGAGTCGCTCCCGGGTCCCAGAGTCGCTCAATTGTCAGATGATAAAAATAGTATTATATGTATGTGTGGTTTGTGTTTTAGTAGTGCGCACTAGCATCGGCTCGGCACCGATCTCTACTATTTATTTCATATATGCATAATAAAGTATTTACCTAAATTACTTTTAACATTATTCACCTACCATTTACCTTCTCATCATTTGCATATTCTACAATATCCGCAATCCACTGCCGATGAGACTGTGCTGAATCTATGCTTAACGCCATCATTGTTACTTTTCTCTTTGTAAATTCATCTGACAATTGAGCGGCTCTTGCTAGTTCGGTTGTACAAACAGGAGTAAAGTCAGCCGGATGCGAGAACAGAATACCCCAACTAGAATGAAATTATATTAATAATATTGTACTTTTATAATATAAATAGTCTATTGCAAGAACTAAACAAAGTTATATAGTTGATTTTTCCAAGTTTTAATTGACCTAATACTCTAGTATATCGATACAATCAGATATGTGGGGTTTTCAGACCTCAATAATTGAATGCTATATCGTACAGAGCGGTATGTTCACCACTAACAAGTTTGGAGACTATTCCCAAAAACAGAACTATTTTGTAGGTATTTGTACATATAATCTGTTTTAAAACCTAGACTCCAAGCACCGTTTGTAGTTAACGTGCCGCCATAACATAAGGGAAAAAACAATTTTGTCTGACTAAAATTGCACTTTTGAACGGGAAGCCCCGTCATCGCGGCAAGTTAACTGCAAACACGACTTGTAGTCCAGGTTTTAAAATAGCATATAGAACATATCTATGGTTCAGTTAAAAGTTCTCTTCCTACCACTCCGGGGTTGCCTCAAAACAGTTTACACTGGAGCGATTTCTATCAACTACATAAGGATATCTATGGATATTATTTTATTTCACTTACTTCCCTTCTCCAATTTTAGCATGATAGCTGTCGAATGATCCGCGGTCGGTGGTTGCGGCAAAGTCGGGGAAAATGTCGCCGAGCTTCATGTTATGCCTGAAATCATATTTGTATTTGATTTAAGTTTACATTTTAATAAGATATATGCATAATAGATAGATTAAATGTAAATGAAAATTCGAGTTTAAAATGATTGAAAAAGTTGTGTTTGTTTACTGAAAGTTGGGGTAACGCAATTGATTTTGTAAACTCGTACAAACATTTTGTATTAGCTAATGATAAGAAATGATGACTCCAACTTGCTTAGTAAACACATATTCGGTTTGACAATTTCCATTCGGACAGGCGTGGAGTTTCAACGGTTGACGAAAATTTGCAAACCGTTGACGAAAATTTGTAAAGTTCTTGTAAAGAGGTTATGACATTCGATCTAGGTTCAGCAAAAAATGAACATATACAAGCGTTGGACGACCGTGCGCGATTTGAATCTTAAATCGGGAACGGCAATAACAAATATTGGCACCGCTGATGCCGCGGCATGAAAAATACTACAAACGAAAAACTGAAGAAATATCATTATATAGGCTTCAAGCAAAACTTAGCAACGTAATATATAAAGAAATGCACCCAAAAATTAATAAAATAAAATAATAAAGTAATTTATAATACTAGTACATTGTCTTTGTTTACTTAATGGGGCAGCATCACTTTCTCATGTTTTTTTCACCACCACATTTTCAAATTAACATATCTAACACAAAATAAAGTATACTTAATATACTTAAGAAAATAAAATATATAAAGATTATAAACAGGTTTTAGAAACAAAGTCCACATTGCTCACAAGTAAATAAATAATACTATTCATTAGAATGATGTATTTAATATTGCGGTTACTATTTAAACAATGTAGAAGTACTTTACACTGTACCGACGCATAGTAAACATCACGCTGGCTATAGTATAACTGTACTAATCGTCAATGTAGACATAGGCTTTGTGTGAATCAGTAATTTTAGGCAAAAGTCATACGCTGTTGAGGAAAACGCGCCCTTTGTCGAAAATAAAATAAAACAGAATGGCAGACTGTTGATGACTGAATGCAGCTGGAGAAAACCAATTTGTCAATGAAATTTAGGCAAATTCAACTGAGAGACTAGATTGATGAAACATTACAATTAGTAAGCAAAATATAATACGAAAAGGACGATCACGCAGATGGAACATGAAGAGAAAAGCCGCGTTTCGAATAAATAGAACATATAGTTGAACTGGCTTTAGTAAAGGCAATCTAGCAGAAGGTTTCCCAAGAAACAACAGTGGTGACTCATTTGCTCAAGACATTCAACCCCGTCAAACTGTTACACAAACATCTACTCAAAGAAATAACGCTCAAAAACGGGATTATTTGTATCTGGCAAAACTATCTGTATCCGAATCTGGAATCCGAAGTAGCGGTATACCATTTGGATACTTGGAGGGCACGAAGTCCACAGGCAAGGGCTAAACGTCTCAGCACTTGGGTAGATGATATGTAGATCCAATCTCTCTTCCAAAAATACAAACAAACTGTTACAGTGCTCATACGTGCTAAAGTACGTAATATCAATATTTAGACGTAGGGAATTTATCGAGAGTTATTAACCCCAGTAGGATATTTTCCTACTCAAAGTAGCAATAACCAGTAAATTCCAAATCGAATAGAGAGAAATATTTAGTAAATGCTAATACTCTATATTTAATTGGCTAGGTAAATCATCTGAATGGCAAGTTCCCAATATAAATGCCAGGCTGGAATTCCTGACACGCAAAGAACAACTCCACGAGAACAAAAATCCATATTATTAAATATTCTATCAGTAAAATTCTACGCCTTCCATCATCATTCCCAAGTTTTTAAACACTTGAATGACTTGAAATGAACCTCATTCTCAAATTCACGAATGAGCTTCACAAAATATGCGGTAGCTGTTGACTGCCATGAGAAACTTACGTTCTGTTCCATGGCGATATCCATATCCGAATTTGAAAAGGTTTCTTCTTCTTCTTTCTTATCTACAAGAAGACCTGAAACGAAAGGAAATAATAATATGAAAATGTACTTTCCTACCCTTGAAGAGATTGCGAAATAAGCAGTCAGTGGCATTCTGAGGTGAACCAATCCCGAAGAAGAGTTGAGCAATTCGATACAGGTATCATCTGTAGGTTACCTCTCTCATCAAATGCTCAGCGTATTTCTCGACTAGCGATGAAACTTGAGAAACCTAAGAAAATAAATCATTCCAAATAGCCAGTAAATTGGAGTAAATCATATCCCCAAATCTATGTAGCAGTAATCGTGGAATAATGTTCAATATAATACAGCGAATCGATAACAGTCAAGAATAGGGCGTAATACAAATTTTTGCTCCCGAAGAGACAACAACCCCAACATCTCAATTTTGCGGGATCCACATCCAGAAGAGACAACGGCAGAGATGCCAATCAGTTGATCAAATGAACAAGTTATGAGCACTCAGAAAATACCTCGGTATCTTCGGCAACTACAAAGTGTGACTGAGCAGCTACATAATCCTTGTTCTCCCAAAATACTTTCGACAAATCAGCAAGTACTGTCGATAGATCACGTTGCTTCTCTCTGTTCTTTCTTGCACACGTTTGAGACCTACACTATTTGTTATGAAAAATAAGAAACGGTACAACTAACCATTTAACAGCATCAGTTGCGAATATATTTCTGTAGCCTTTAATGTTTTCGTCCTTGCTATCCAACGGTGCTCAGACATAATATTCATTTAGAAGAGTCCTGATTTGCTCTAGAAGAGCTTCTGAGTGGGCTGTATGCGACTGAAGGAGAACTTGTACGTACAAGTCGGTCAAGTCAATGCACCGCGATATTCACCTACCAAAAACAAACAAATTAGAACGAGTAAACTGAACACCCATACCTTCAAAAAGTCGCAAAGCTCCATCATACAATGAACGTAGCGCAGTTGGATAATCCCTCTTCTTCATAGAACGATAGTAGGCTGCGCGATATCGTTGATGGGTTCGTAGTAGTTTTTACTTTTAAGGCATTCAATGGCGTTCAACTCGGGACGAGTCAGTTCATCGTTCACAACTGCCATTATTCTTCTGAAAGAAGAAGTTCGTTTGTATATTTTCGAAGAAATAAAAGTATATTAAATATATATATAGATATCAAAGTAAAAACCACAAGCGAATTTTAAAATTAACTTTATATTCGCAGTGGTTCAGCTGTTCAAACTAGAGCGCACAATTTGACTATTTTGACGTTTTCAGTGCAATTTTGCGATAGAAACCTGAGATTGTCGCTGTATATTTCATGTTTATATTTTGGCCACATAATCTGGGCACTGTTTGCTATATATGCTACTGAGTTTCTTTGCTTCTAATTTTAAGCCTAAAGTTTTCTCGACTTCGCTTTAAAATACACATAATTATTTACATAATGATCAGTGCTTGTTCTACTGACGAGTCTAGGGCACTGATCGGACCAAATTTCGTATAGGATCACTAGACGAAACAAAAGCCAAATATATTCTTATGCGTATCGCTAAGTTACACTTGACGCTCAGACTTTTCCGGATTTCGGATACCAAACGATTATATACGTTTGGTATCCGAAATCCGGAAAAGTCTGAGCGTCAAGTGTAACTTAGCGATACGCATAAGAATTTTGGGTAGCGTTGCGCGAGGAAAATTGCTATTAGCAAAGCTAAAAAACATTGAACACAAAATATTGAATTGATTTTTTTGGGATCCTTAAAGTTAACTACATAGTACCGCCGACTGTGTTACTACATTCAAACTGACTGTTTCTAAATTCAAATTTATAATGATAATATACAAACTTATACCTTAATTTTAATGTATTTGTTATATACTATCATAAATTTAATGACGAAGATCAGTGTTCATTCTACTGACGAGCCCCCGCACTGATCGGAGCTATTTCGTATAGAGCCAGGGGGCGAAACGAAATAGTTCCTGCAATACTTTAGTTTACATATCTCTAATTATATTTTTACTTAAATTAAATTTACTCACTTAACTATTACTTTTATACTTAATAAACTCAGAATTGTTCACTCCTTCTTTTATATATATATATTATTCACAATCTTGATCTACAAGTTAGTTATCTACAGTAACTGCTGTCAAGGTTTCAAAACTGTAGTCCCTCTGGTTTAATAATTCAATCCACAGACAACTTTGTAGGAATAAAAAACAAAAACAAATTCTTTAAACCATTTATTGCTAAAGTTTATACAAGATTTTCTTACTACTCTCTATATCTATAGTTATCTACAAAAGAGTACATCCATTATAATATCCTCCATAGCCGTATCCATAATGCCTTCTGTAGCCATATCCACCATATCCACCGTAACCCATTCCGTATCCATACAGCTCGTCATTTGGCGGCGGCATCACAACAATAGGAGTAGCGGTCATTACCGGTGTTGCCATTGGTGTTGCTGGATAGTAGCCGGGGTTGTAGGCGGGCTGTTGGTAACCCGGACCCGAAGGATAGTATTGCTGGCCTGAAAAAATAAATAAGTAGCGGAGAGATTGAAAGATTTTGAAGCATTATGGTTTATGACCCGTCTAGGTTACAGTTTATATTAATATAGTGAGCTATATAGGCAGTCAAGTAAATACTGATGAATTAGTGGCATTTGGCTCCTAAAAGTTAGCATTAGAGCGCGACTCTACATATTTACGCCTTTATCAATCTTGGATGAAATACTTTACTTTTGGATATATTTTAGCTTTATACTAAGTCTGAATCAGCCGGGGTGCCTAAGCGGTGGTGTCGCGCCCATTTTTATAGTTTTACTTAAGCGATAAGCGCGCTCTAATACCATTGGGAGCCAAATGTCCGCAGTCCATAATAATAGCCAGTTAGTTGGTTATAGACATAGTTAGTCATGATTTCCCCAACAAGGCAATTTTTGAATTTTCTAGTCAAAGTTCTCCCGTCCCGTCATGACACATTCTACCGACCTTGTTCCATTCCAGTGCCATTGGTTACTCCATAGTTTCTGGGCTCCTGGGTAGTTGATCCAGCCATCGACTGCTCCTGGGTGGTCGAGGCTGCCACCGATCTTTCTTTTAATGCTACCTTAACCATAAGATTAGTTAAATTCAAACTTTAATTTTAATACTATTATGTATCTAGTATATTAAGAAACGAAGTTTGTTTTAATATTATATTACCTGGTTTGGTGGTACGGGCGTTTTTTTGGTTCCTACGGGAGCCGGAGTTTTTGGGACCTGTGGCTTATTCTGTTTGTTCTGTTCATTTTTTCTTCTGGAGCGGCAGCATTGTGGAAGACCCTGAATTGTGTAAGTTGTCAATAGTCTATATTATGCAAAATGTAGACATCTTCGAAAATCATGGGCTATGCACGGTGCAGGTAAAAACTATAATAAAAGATTGTGCACAATAATTTGTTAGCAATGGGCTGATACTGGTAACTATGCGTTTTAGAGAAGACAGCCCGTTTCTACATAAAGTATCTAGTAGAGGTCCAGGTATTAACTTCACGACAATCAAAACTATCGTAGATTCTACATTTTTCGTTTTATCGTCCCCGGCTTGTTTTTTAAGAAGAATATAACAGTAACCACTCGAATACACTCATAAATGTAACCTCAAAAGAAGTCAAATGTTTAAAAAAGTTTAATTTTTCGTAGAGAAACCTTACCCAGAATAAAGTGAGTGTAGCTAGCCAAACAATCCATAGTAAAATCATTGCTAAGAATGCAGTGGAATGAAGTCTAGGAAGCTGGGATTCCTCGGCTTCATTAGGAGCTTCTTCCCTCGACAAATAATGGGAATGGAGTTTGGGAAAATGGATAAAGGAAACTAAGAAATTTATAGTCTGTTGATATGAATATGTTACAAACTATAATATGTGATAGTATTGTGTTAAATTCACAAATCAAAGCAAAAGTGGTTATCATGAGTAGCTGATGCTTCTAGTTCCAGGTAGAACACTAATCATTAGAAGATCAAGAAGACTACTTTTCCATCTCATCCGTATATTTTTTCATTTCATGAAATGTCGTACCTACCTGCATCGGATGATTTTCATTACAAGAAAACAAAAGTTACAAGAAGTTAAAGAAGTTACAAGAAAACTTAAGGCTTATTGTTAGTATAAAGTGATTGGGTTAAAAACAATTGTAGTCTTCTCTGAAGGTTCGGTCCGTTATAAAACTTATATGTCAAGTAATATATAAAGAGTTACTTGATAATATTTATATATAGATCAATTAATGTTCTTTTTAAACACACGCATTGTATTTATTTCAATTTTTAAATAAATTATGTCAGTAAATAAAGAAATAATAACTTAAACAATTAGTCCTTGGCAAGCATATCAAAGAAATTAAAGGTTTGCTGCAAGACTTCGGAATGGTTTTCAATACGACTATGCGATCCACATGTTAATATCTGAAACGAAGTAATACTGGAGAACTCCTGTAATATGGTAAATAGTTATGTCTTTAGAGTTCTTTCTTGGTAATTGATTGGAATTCCTCCCCTCAGCGAAGTTCAAAATCGGTTAACTCACAAAGTTAGCAAATTCTTTGTTGAAGTCATCAAGCTCGCAACGAGAGAATAACTCCATATGTAGATTAGCGACCTAAACAAATGTCTTAACTTAAAGGGACATAGCCTATGTCACATAAGTACGGGTTTTTAGTAAATCAGCAAATGATTACTGTAGCTTTCTGCAGCAAGTGGGATCGAACCCGTGACCTTCAGCTTATCAGCGGGGCTTAACTAATTTTTTATTAGCTATTTCCATATCACAGCTACTCAGTTAATCTTTCAAAATAAACATGAAAAACTCGTGCCGGTGTCCACTTAAGTATTGATAGCTGCATAGTTCTTAGAGTGTTGTTCCGAGAACTTTCGATGTATGGATGTTCGTAGTGAACTCTGCCGATTCCCAGGCATCCGTTTAAAGACCTTTATGGTTACCTTCTTCTCATCTCAAGGGTATTGGTAATGAAACAAAAAGGGGTCGGCCGGGTTCGGAAAGATGTTTGATCCATTTTTACGAACTTTTCTCGATTTTAAGAAGAGCATCCAGTGCCCATTTGGTCATGTTATGTTGCTATTTCTGGTCAAAACTACTAGCAAAATTGCAGTTTCGGGTCCCTTTCCATTTTTTTCAAACACCTGGAGACTAATATTTCTCACCTCAAGGGCTACCTTCTTTCGTGATTCCCTAGTACTGTTCGTAGTTACTGTCGGTAACAGATTGTAAACAGCTATACCGTTGTTTCCCAATAGTTTCTTTACGTTTACAAGTGTTTTTCTACTTAAAAACGGCTCCGCTGGACAAAGAAGCCGACCGGGCTGGTTTAGGCTGCAAGCATCAATCATGATGGCATCGAACATAGTTGATTAATTAAAGTTGTTCAGTTTGAAATTCTCTATCCAAATATATAAAAAACATGTTTATTCCATGATATTTACTGTAATAACATAAAAAACGAAACGCGGTTCAAAAAGCCCGGGCCAGCCCGGGCTTTGCACATGTTTTTGAAACATCGGCCCGGGCCGGCCCG
>JAQGAV010003178.1:0-13102 GCA_034691345.1 Phasmarhabditis papillosa | reverse complement strand
CTGCGTATCGAGGCGTCTTGGGGTGGCGATACGCAGAGTTGATGGGCAGCCAATCAACTTGCGCGCGTTAGGACCCGAACGGTTTCTCCAGCCCTTTACGTAGATTCAAACTAAACTGGCTGGAAATCTCAAGATATATTGTCAGATATATCGTTAAGATATTTCCAGCACATTATCATGTAAGGAGGCAACATTAGAATTTATCTCTTTCGACTAGGGTGGTCTAGCTCGAGATGGTCTGGTCTAGTTTGGTGTGAAAAAAATTGTTCTCAAACCAGACCAGACCAACTTAACATCTCTGGTTGAAAGCATCAGAAAGGCCAATGAGTATACGAACATAAAAACATAACACCGCAAAATGTCAGTTGCAAACTTGCCAGACAACTCATTGTTGAGTCGGACCGGTGAATTAGTCTTTCGATTGATTGGTTTAAAACTGGTAAACGTGAAAGTGTTATTATATACAACTAATTAATACAATAGCTTGGCATGTTGCCAAGTTGGACAAATTAAGGTTCTCGACGCAATCTTGCGACTGGTCGGAGCCCTAACGTACCTTGAGATATTTGGTTTTAACCCAGTATCTCAATGTACGTAAGGGCTCCGACCAAGTATTGTATTAATTAGTTGCTATATAATAAATATTATTATTCAATGACTCTCTTATAATATAACAATATATTTCAGATAATAGTTAATGCGTATGTTCTAAATATCGTTAATAAGTTCAGTCAGGGAGAAGACATTGCTATTCTCGAAGGGCCTTCTTCAACTGAGTGTCGAGTAAGCCTAATTTTGAAATAATGCAATTATATAAATAAATATGACTGAATTGAAAATGTACACTAAAGTTGATAATCTCAGCAATCTTCAGTTCGCAATCTATCCCGAAGCCCCAACGTCCGTTTTGGCTAAAACACATTTGGACCCGAGTCCAGGCTTGCGTGAAATAGGGCACAGGAATAGTCTTATTGTTAGTATAAGAATATATATTAAACCGATAATCATTCTATTGTTGATTAAATTCTGTCGGATTTTCAGCATATTCTTCAAAATATCTTAGTCTACATGAATCGGAACGATGACTATAGTGACCAGTCAAAACTTGAGAATTTACTTCGTCTGGCTAGACAATACCATTTTATGCAGCTAAAGGTGGGTAAATACACAATTTACATCAGAATAAGCTGTAATAGCGAATAAACTTTTCATTTATCTTTGCTGTATTTTAGGAAACGATTTGTGGGAAGCTATGTGAGCAGTTTATCGCAAATGTTAGCTTTGCTAATGTCGAAATCGCCGTGAAATACAATATGGAGCCTCTTAAGGTGAGAACGATGTGAACAGTTTGGGCGTTTCTCAAAGACTCGGTAGACTTGAACATTTCCTCTCACTCTTTATGTTCAAATATAAGTAGTTTTAATATAGCTTTCGAATATTTTCAGTAGAGTAAGGTACTGTAGCCCACATCTTCTAAAGTTTTTAATATTTCCTCAATTTTTCTGTTATTTATACAAAATTGCTTCAATATTCAAATGGATTCTATTAAAACGGAAATGTAAATATTGACTTTTAAATGGTTCCCGAGTTGGAATTGAAAATCATGGAAAAACCAGCACTCGATGATTATATTACTTATATTATCAGCACCAAAAAATCCCTGTGGGTTTTCACAAATACAAATTTGTTTAAAGTTTCATAATCAGGCAACATTTTCAGAATGTGATGGAAATGTATTTGAAGAATCATCATGGCGCTCTCTCGGAAGAAACTAAGAATATATTGCTCAAGAGTTCGAAATATGTCACCAGATTTGCATTCGAAGCAATGTTGGATCACAACTGTGAGAATTGTGCTAAATGATATTGATGTTATAGTTAAAATTGAATTTGTTTATTTGTTATTTTTATAATAAAACTTTGTTGAGAAATTCTTGTTTTTTGTAAATTCTTGTGAATGGATGTGCTTTTCTCTGCTATGTTACGAACTGTTTTGTGATAGAAATGTTACTTTTTGTAATTTCAACACAAATGGGCTTGAGAATCAGAATTTCATTAGATGCCGTAGAGTATCCTTTGCTAGTTATAGACTGAATAGCCTTTGGCATTTCAAGTTTCCTAAATAGAAAACATTCTCAAAGTGTAAAGATTAGTTTAGTTTGAACTTCCAACAAAGGTGCATAATTAGTTGTAACTTTTCAATTTTGTTCTTTTTTCTAGAGTTATTGTTATTATATTATATTCTCTCAAACTAGTTTGTTCTTTATTCCAGCTTTCTTCTTTATTGTATTATTAATACGGAACGAAATCTGATCGATGTAGTTTGAAAACTGTGTTATCATTTCACTGTTCAGCACACTTATCATTCGTGGGAGTAAGTATCATCATTTTAATGTTTATTAATATTAATGTTTATATAATATACAAATGTACAATACTTAGGAATAGTTTAACCACTAACACTCTAACTGTTTCTTCTTTCCAGAAATACAGTCATTGATGATGGTGAAACCGTTAGGGCGCCGCCAAGCTTTAGTTTATCCTGAAAACTAGAGTTTGTCACCTAGATTTGAGAATATTTTTTCAAAAACTTTGATTTTCGTTGGAAATTTGTTTGAATTTGTTTTAAGCAAAGGTTCAGTAATGGCAAGGGATATTATATTTCATACTGTTGTTTTGTATTCGGTTTCTATAATCAATTTTCGATTATTTGAACGCAGAATTTTGCAACGCTGCACCTCGGGCAAACCCGGCGCAATGTAGCCCATATTTTGATTCAGTCTATTTATATTTAAAAGTTTTCAAAGTTCACATTTAAAGTGGTTCAGTAAAAAAATTCGCGCTAACCTCCCCCATCACTCCTCTTCGGATGTTAAACCTCCTTAAAATATGGGCCAGTGCCATTTTTTCCTCCACATAAGCGAGTCTCATTCCAATACATTGACGAGGACCAGCGCCAAATGAAAGGAACTGATGGGCCTTTATGTCAGAAGAAAGCCATCTAAAAACAAAAATGAATGATTTTAAAGGTTAGAGTTTAAGTCTCCTTTTAAAGAATGTTGATTGTCAACAGACCGCGCAAAAATATCATAGGGTCAGGACAGACCGGGCATCAGATTTCTTTTTTTATATTTATATTTTTATTTTTTTTAAATATTTTTTATGTAAGCCTGTTTTTTCTGCTACGAAACAAGAAATAGACAGCAAAATCCAATCAAACGCCTTTACTTTTATCACCTAATTAAGTATTACAGACACAGTAGAACCGAGCCGGGTCACGATCAACCCATGTCAATAGCTTTAAAACTCTTGTAACCAACCTATCTGGATTAAATTCATCTGCGTCCTGTCCCCATATTTGTTTATTATAATGCACAGAAAGAGTGTCAACTGCAACATAAGTTCCTTTTTCTATCTTTAGGTCTCCTAATGTTGTATCACATACGGCCATGCGAGAGTTGGCACTAAAATGAACAGGTTTTATATTGAAATTAAGACTTTTATGATATTGGGAGCATTTTTGAGGGTAGGCCTTACTTTGCAGCTAATGGATACATCCGGAGTGCTTCTTTAGCTGCAGCTTCCATATACTTCAGGCGACCGACGTCTTCGAAACTGATGCTCTGAAATGCGATAGTTATTTAGGCATTTAGAAAGATTATTATGGTTTCGCTGTATTTAAGTGAAGAAGGGTGATAAAATGTATAAGTTAAATTATTGAAAATATCCAAAATGACTATACCTCATCTTTACAAACTTCATCTATTTCTCTTTGTAATTTCTCCATAACTTCTGGATGTTTCGATATTTCATAAGTTACGTAAGAAAGAGAGTTGGCCGTAGTATCAAACCCGGCCAGCAAGAATACCATACACTGGGCTACAACCTCGTTCTGAGTCATAACCCGATCTACCTGAAAAAGCGGAGCACATGTGAAAAAGGTTGGAATTGTAAGGTTTTTGAAAAAAAAACGTGAAATTATTATACCAGTCGTCCCCGTTTTACCTGTGTAACCCGCCGGCTTTACAGACTGAGGTTCGGGTAGTTTGGTAATTGTCACGAATAGTTCCAAGAAGACTTTTTTTTTCCACTTTTTGTGTTAATTTGGCAATAACTCAGCCAACCTTAAACCTTTTCAATATTTGAAAAAGATTCAGAAAGAACAGGTTCTGGGCTACTTTTTTTTATCAAACCAGGCTTTTTTCAAAAGTGTAGTTGAATGAGGGCTTATTTTCTACAGAATAAACTGAACAGTTTTAAACGATTCAAATGGAAAATGTAACTCAAAACCTCTTCTTTCTAAATCTTTTTTAAATCTTTTTTAAATCTTGAAAAGTTCAAGATTGTATGAGCTATGGCCTAAGTAACTCAAAAAAGTGGGAAAATGTCATTCTCTTGGAACTATTCGTTACAAGTACCGAAAGTTTATAAGCAACAGGAACTAAAGTTTTAAACAAAGGGTGCGAAAGGGGTGACCTCAATGACTTATATAGGAGTTTCTCTTTTTCTAAGTTTCTGGCTTTTACTAAATTACAACCCTTGTTTCAACCAACAAAAGCACTTACTCCTTTATTCTGGAACTCGGGGTTATCTTGAACGTCTTCGACTATAGAATCCAGGAATAAATCAATAAAGTCACCGGATTCCCTTTCTTCGTTTGCAGCTTCCTAAAATTGGAAACATTTATCCGTACACATAAATGCAAATAACAGTTCAAATTCTTAATAATTCAGTTTAGTCTAATTCAGGAGAAGACTCGGTTTCCAGTGCAGTTTTCAGGGGAGAATCGGTTTTAAATCTGAATGAATTGGCGTTTGAAAAGGTTTCATATCCATCGATTTTCTTTTGATTTATATAACAGCGCTACTACCCAGGATACAGCGCTGGCTACCTAGTTCTTGAAACCGACTATATTTACTAGGACAGAGTTATAGATATAGTCCATAGCAAAAAACGACTGCAGTGCGCAGTTTAGTTTAAAGTTTCAAAATTCGCTCGTTTTGTATCAAAATTAAACTTCCATTTTATTTTGTATCATTTCCAAAAAAAGACAAATACATAATTGCGGAAGCCTATGTATACCACCGCGTTCTGAGGTTTTTTGTTTGTTATAGACTTAATTTCCCTCAATTGAATTTGTTCTGCGTTTACCTTTTCTTTTACTCGTTCAGCCACAGCTTTGGTCACCAACTTTTCAATCTCAAACAATGGATCCATTCCTGTTCTAGCGGCCATAAACTTCAGGAAGGCGTTAACCGGCTTGATTAGGATAGGAGCTCCGTTCATAAGATAAGTTGGCCAGATATCCAAATCACGATCAAACGCCTAAATTATAGATAATAAATACAGAATCAATAATGGTCTGAATACATCAATCCTATTTTAAGGAATCACAGTTTACGATAACAAAACCACCCCCTTTAGATCTGCATAACAATGTTTTCAGCAAATAACACTCTTTTATCCCGTTAGCAATATGTGTACAATGTGACGTTGCTATAGTTGTTTTGGTTGCTATAGCCTAGTGGTTAGGGTGGCGGTTTTGAATCCACGATGAGCTGATGCGGTGGGTTCGAATCCCAGTAGCTGCAGAAGGCTTGAGAAAGAAGCATATTATTTAAAGTACGTTCGTGCACCCGAAGATTGAGTGCAAGAAAGGAGCCGTCTTGGCTCATGTCAGAATATTTTTGAATGAGTAGCCCAAACCACGGCACGAGGAATCTATTACTATTCTTATACATGTGATTCAGGAAAACGGTTTTTTGCAGTTTTTTGGCTACCCACCGCCACTACTTGTTTTAGCCATTTGTTTCTGAACATTGTAGACTCCTTCTCACCCATGGCAACACGAGCAATAACATCTAATGTATATTCATGGAAATAACTGTAAGAAAGAGGTTAGCAAACACCGAAACCCATAAGCCAACCCAATTATATCAAATTCATTTCCATCAGTTTTCTCGAGGAACTCAACTAGTTTTGTGGCAGAATCTTCAATAGTTCTTGTAACCTAAAAACCATAATTTTGTGGAAAAACGGTGAAATCTATTGAAATAGTGCATTTATAGTTGACGGGCAAACGATATGCAACTTACAGGTCGGATTGTTCAATTAAAACTCGCAAACTTGTTATATTCACCAATATAAATTAATTGTTTCTGCAAAATAAGTTATCTGCGGTGTTGAACATTGCATCAATGACTAGTCCGCGTTTTGTGGCGCCCTCGCTCGGCCGCGCTCCAACAAAATGTACCGTATACCCTAGCAAAAGCATTGACCGCCGACTATTATCATGTTCATTATTTCAATCGAGTAACATGAATCTTGAAACAAACAGAATATAAAGTGATCTTACCTTTTTCAGACTGGCATTCGAAAATGATGGCGATGATATACTTCTCAGTCTCTTCCATCGGTTTCCTCTTGCATTGAATATGTTCACCACGGGATCATTATCAACGTCACCTTTGGTGGGATGCAACTAGAAAATTAGTTATCATAAAACAACATTTAAAAAACCACTGAAAAATAGTGAGATAGATAGTGTTCAGCTTTTTCAATATTGTTGTTGAATATATAGGTATCGATTGAACTGAAACTCACTTTTCTTGCATAAAAGTCATTGTATTTCTTCAAAAACAGTTCTTGGATCATGTCCAAATCCGTAATAACCAATAGCGGATGAACACCCTCGTACATTCCGTAAACACTACCGTGTTCCTAAAAGTGTAAATCGAGTGATGGTTTGGAAAAACTGAATATGTCTGGCATTAAGTAAATGCTAACTAAAGATTAGATTCGTGGTTCCCTTTGTTGGTTTCGAGCGTTAACAACCGAACCGTATGTTTTGGCCGGATTCCCTCTTTAATTTAAAACTCTGCCGACTCACCTCAGTCCATTTTCTGATTTGAAACTGTCTAGGTGCCTTCTTGCTAGATATTTCTTTCAGATTTCCATAGAACAAACTTGGTTTGGGACCGGGTATACCTCGAGACTGCCAGTAAGTCGACTTTTTGAGGTAAAAACTAGAAATAATTGTGTTCTACTCTTTAGCTTGCTTATTAACTTACTAGTATAATGAGATGATTGATCCGAATATCAGAATAACTAAAGAAATCATTCTGAAATAAGTTGGTTAGTTTTAAACAGGCTCCAAATCGAAAGAGATGTTTTTTAAGTATACTCTGTATTACAGATACAGAGTCTGTTTCGAGGTCCAAGTTTTATATATAGCCGACGGATGAATCGTTTGCAAAGGTGTACTGTAGAATTTAGAAGGAGCTGGAAAAACGAAAGAAAATATACAAGCAACCGATATAATTGTGCACTCGCCTTATAATAAATAGACCTTTAAACAACATGAGATTTGTTCGTAGACTATAACAACAATGAATGAAAAATCGTAGGAACCTTTTCCTCAAAAGTTCTTTCCTTTTAATCTAAAGCAAAACCCTAAAGTTGCAGTTCTAAAATACTCGTAGATACTTAAATTTTATAATCGTGAATAGTCAAATATTTTGTGAAAACGAATACTTTCTAGTTGTCCATCTGCCTTATATACACCTCACGCGCTGATGTCATTAAACTAGGACACTTGTGTACTTTGTAGTAAAAAGTGTGTTTTACAAATAACTCCGTTCAATTCGAGAGTTTGGCACTCAAAGTTATGTCACAGAAGGATTGATCAATTTTCTATCTTTTACTACCAAAATTAAGTTACAAACTTTTAATTTTACCATATTTTTAAACAGTTTACCTAATGAATTGTATTATCGTATTAAGATGTATTTGTGTTGTTTCCCGTTTTAATGATGATACTATCATTCTTCTACAGACATTGTTATCAATTTAGATACAGATCAGAAAAGTTGCTGAGAAGTTCGGGAAATGTGTTTTTCATAGTAAATGTGCCCTATTTCTAAGATTTAGTCCCCAGACCTACTTTCGAGAAATTAAAATGAGGAGGCCAATTTTCACGCCTGGAATAAACCAGGACGGTTCATCGAAGACAATTTTCCAATGGGTACTCAGGCAGTTTGTGACAAAACCATACCCAATAACATCAAATTCGTTCCCATTTGCTTTATTCAAAAATGTGACCAGTTTCATAGCCGAGTCTTCGATGGTACTTGTAATCTACAAAATATTGCAAACGTTTTGTGGAATAAATAGATTTTTTTAAAGACTTTAAAACCAAACATTACTAAAGTCTCTAATGATCATAGTTAAGCATTATTAAGATTTATTTTGCCTAAACTTCAATTATTAGGAAATTTCCCACCTTTTTAAGCTTATATTTGAGAATGAAGGCGTCGAAATATTCCATAATCGTTTCCATCGGTTTCCTCTTCCATTAAATAGATGTACTCGTTTGTCAGTATACACCTTAGCTTTGCTAGGATGCAACGGTAATCAATATATCTAACTGTTATACGTATATTCAAACAACTTTCTGTTTATTTGAAGTCTATTCAATCTCGAACTTACATTTCTAGCATGGATATCATTTAACTTTTAAGAGAGTAGTTCCTGTATCATGAACCAAATTGGATATTATCAGCAGTGGCGGAACACCTTCGAACAGGCCGTAAAGACTAACATTTTCAGAATTTATAGACAATTGCCGTTTCCTTTATGTTTTGTAAGTAACAAGTTAGTAGAGGCTGCGCTGAGAATGGGCCGGCCTTTGGTCAAAAAATTTGATCCAAACCCGGGTGGAAAACTGTGGAAAACTCAGCCCTGGTCCGGGCCGGCTCAAAAAATTTACACCCCTGGACCGAGGTATGTCTCTTAGCTCAGTCGGTAAATTCCTTTTCGTTTCCACTACTAATCAATGGCATAACACCTACTTCAGTCCATTTTCTGTGCTGCAGCTGTCGCGGATTCTTTTTGCTAGAAAGTTCCTTTAGGTTTCTAAAAAAGAACCATGGTTCGGGACCCGCAATACCTCGTGACTTCCAGTAGGAATACTTTTTAAGGTAGAAACTGAACTTATAATAATAATTGTGACTTATTTTTGTAGTTCACTTACTAATAAAGTGAAACTATAGCTGTTACTATTATAACAAGTAGTGATAGCATGGAGAAATGTTCTTAAAATATTCAAATTAAAAAAGAAAACTAAATTTTAAAAACGATTAATAGATTGTTAACTGTAAGGAATAAATAAATCTTTTTGCAGCCACGTGATGTATTCGTAACTTTGTTCAAAAGACGTATTGTGTTCAATAGAGTACGCGGAAAAGTTGAAAATTAAACTAAACTCAACATTTTCTTTGAAGTACGCAAGGACACTTCCTTATTAATCTTTTATTTGACTATAAGTTATAATCTAGTCTATAATACTGTTTTGCCTCATAAGTTATCAAAATATAGAAAAACAAAAAAACTTGTTGAAACAAACGGAACACGTTATTAGATATTATTCTTGTTAAACATTCTTATGCAATATTCTATTATTTAATGATTATGTGTACATAAACATCTTATCGCGACAGTTTGTAGGAAGGAAATTGTTTGGCGCAAACAGAAAATAGTAAAAGCAGAATGATCGGGAACTTTGATGCCAGAAACAGCAGAACATAAATTCACGGAATACCTCACAACAGCTTTATATTTTTATAATTACAATCTAACTTTTATAGAACTTTGTAAATCGAGTTCGATAATATTGGTGCGATTTGTATGGTGCGGAATAAGGATCAGCCAATTGTCATCATTGTGTAGTTGTCATCATCATTATTTTGTTACAATCATCAAGAGAAATTTCTAGACCTTTAAAGTGTAACACCATGCTCAAAGACATAATGCGCTTACAATATTGCGTAATATGATCCTGAGTATTGTGTAATACTTATGGTCATCTAAGGGCGTTTCTGTAATTTTCAAAAATACATAAATGTCAGATATTAACTTACTAGTTTGGCTTACTTATTCTGTATTGCCCCTAACATACTAAACATTAATATCACATTCAGAATTGATATTGACCTGCACATTCAGTGTTTTAGACTTACAATAAGCTAAGTAATCTACACACCATTACTTGTAACAGTATTACAACATAAGGCTTACTATTCATTTAGAAAAATTTACTATTAATGTTTTCAAGATACAATATATGATCTATTATTTACAAAATATAGTAGTTTACCCAATATTAGAATGTCACTTCAATTCATTTACGCTATCATAACAAAGATAGTTGCTCATGTGACACGTTACGAGCTTCCTAACATAGGTTGACTCCGATCACTATGTTATTACAACTTTAGTCATCATAGAAGTACAAAATAACTTGAATTTACGTTAAACTTAAAAGGCTAAATTCTTACAAATACATTTCAAATGTCAATAATGCACAAAAAATAGTCTTGGGTGGGTTAAACAGAACATTTTTTGCACAGATTCGGTAAAGCAATTCATTATTTGCAGAAATTGAACTATAGAAACTACGAAGTGCCAAAAAAGCACAATCTCGGCTATTTTACGTGTTTTACGGCAGCAACTGTATTGCTGGTCAGTGTGAAATCTTACTGATTTGCAATGATTGCCGAGTGACCAGACTTACTAAATTAGAAAAACGAAAACATATGTATGAACATTCAAGCAGATACGTTGACATATTACATAATATGTAACATTCTATCTGACAAAGAAGTTTTCATACTATTAATTTACCGTTGTTAAGGGGTGACGGGTTCGAGTCGCTTTCAAAGAACAAGAACATAGGAATAGTTTCACGCTATGAAAACAGTTCATTGCTAGTCAATTTACAAATCATAGTTACATATATCTTGCTGGTGGTTTCGCTGATTTGTCAAACTACTTATCCTAATAATGACATATTACACAAATACAAGAAGACATAAAGACATAATCTACCAATCAACAAACTACGATAGAGTTTACTACAAGAGTTTACTACTACAAACTGAAATAGGACATTTATAGCTACTGTCTCGTTACGCTCTATAAATTTTAAAGAAAAGTACGTCTTATTTCACAACAACGTTGGGACGCTATTTACAAGAATCTATAGCTTCTTACAATAGTGCAATAGTTTGAGTGCACTAGAGACTGTTCTTACAAATACACCAAGACATGAATTACTTACACCAAATTACAAATGACACGGTGTAAAAAAACATGATTACGGTTTATGGTATAGTTGTACTGCAACACTCGCTGATTCTATCAATTGTTCAGCCGTTATATAACATTGTATTGCAAAGAATGCGAAATATTAAGATGATCTAAGCAGAAGTGACAAAAAGAAAGTGGAATAACTTTAGCTTACTACAGTTTTAAATTTAAAATCTAGTGTCAAAGCCAGTTCAGATATCTGCCGCATGACATAAGCAGTTACCTTATTACAAAAATAAAAGAATTAAAGTATGTTTAACATAAATTAAGAAAAAGTTCAAAGAATAAAATACGACTAAAGTGTTACTGGTTACTGCTTAACTGCGCTTTAAAAACAAAAGTAAACAAAACAGCACGTCTTCGTTAACATCAACTGTTGGACCGACCTGATGAATTGACGGAAGACAGAAGTCGAAAAACAAGGGAATGTGCTAGTACTGTCACCAAATGCGGGATAGATGAGGTTTTGTATAACAAAACACAGGCGTGTAAGCCTACTTGTTGCATATTGTATTATTAAATAATGTGTAATGATCTTTACATAAATGACTCATTGTCAAAGAGTGGGAGCACTTAAAGAAATGTCGCCTGATTGCGTGGTTCAAGAATGTTAGAAACATCTGACCGAGCAAAAGTCATTAATGAGCTTAATACGGAAAGGCAAACACAGAAAGACACTTTACCAAGTTTACATTACGCTACCATGGCTTTCAGGCTGGAATCACGGTCTGTGCGATACAAAATTGAGAAAACTATGATAAATGAACAAAAAAACAAGGAACAAAAATATGAAACAATGAAATACAATTCCCCACTGGGAAAGCACCCCACTGGGTACAAAACCAATTAAAAAAGTAGTTACCCTTCTGGCAACAACTAGCAAACCCCACTGGGTTAACAATAGAATATACTGAAAAAAACATTTCCCTACTGGAAAAGATCCCACTGGATAAAAAGTTTGGCTCACCAAGCTTTGCATTCAAAGCTATAGCCCAGCTCGCACGAGCCGTGCTGATACGATTGTACAGACCGTACCAGCAACTGGTCATTAGTAGGCACCAGTTCACATCGCCTATTGCGTCGACTCGGAAAAGACAGAGTAGAAGTTACCAATCTACTTTCGTTGCCAAATTACTCGTCCACCACTTTGCGACGAAAAACTTTTAGAAAGGAAACAACGAGAAAAAAGGTTCGATAAAGTAGTTCACTCATCCACATAATGCCACCAAGGATGAAGACTACGAAAATGAAGGCATAAAAGAAAAATAAATATACTGAACAAATCCTTACACCCTTACTGGGAGCCCTAGTTCAAAAGGAACCGATGCACCATGAAAAGACTGGGTGAGACTGGCCTAGTCCTTCCCCAGTACCTATAACCAATAAGACAACTCACATCATACAGATTCATTCAGTACATATTATATAGAAGGAGAACAGGAATAATACAGGAAGGATAGCAAAGGATATAATAATATAGATTATGATATAATAGCGAGAAAGTTGTTTATATATATATCCTTTTACTGAGTCACCGCCAAGGCGGGACTATATGCCGTTAATCGGCGCAAGTGTTAGGTGTTGGATTCAACCAGGAACATGAGTCTTCACCTGACACTGTATGTTTTATGTACTAACATTATTTAATAGTTTCGGATTAAGCTTATTACTATTTCTTTTGTATAAAAGAGCTATTATAGTCCATCTCAAGACCTTGGTTTCCAGCGTGGTATCACAAGCGGGGCGCAGTGTTATATAAAATGAATGTACTTTGAAGAAAACGCACATTGTCGACCTATTTTACATTCATTTTATATAGCACTGCGCCCCCTTCGTGATACCGCGCTTGAGATAGACTATAGACGTATTTTAAAGACAACTTTTTCTTTTAGGAATGACAGTTCAAATGAATTGCTACGGCTATCATCTACAAGAATACCGTAACATTGCTCGTGAGA
>JAQGAV010003177.1:0-13104 GCA_034691345.1 Phasmarhabditis papillosa | reverse complement strand
AAATAATTGAAATACATTATATTGCAACCCTATATGTATTTAAAAATACGAAAAACGTTTTAGTTTATCAAAAAAAAACATTCATCCCGAGCAAAAACCTTCGGGAGCTTCGGGAGCCGGCCGGCCGGGACGGGCCGGCAAACTGTGCGGTATTTAAGCCATTTAATTGTAAAATACCGAAAATAGCGACAAAAATGCGGATGCAAACATTTTGTGTCCTGTGTATACATCACTTCATATAAATATATTAATTCAGCGCAAATAAATGAAGAAAGTGGCGAAATTGAAAAGTTATTATTAAATACTATGTCAATATCAAAAAATTTTTAGAAAAAACGAACGAGTTTTGAATTTTGGCTCTTCCTGGCCCACCACAGTCGGGTAACTGTTGCTAATATACAACTAAAAACATAAAAATCATGTTTGCGCTAATAAGCTTCCAAATATCCCTCGCTTACGCGGCTTATCAGCAACGAAAATTATAGAAATGTTCTCAGTTTTTCGAATTTGACCGTATTTTACGAGTTTGCTATTCTTGCAGAGGCTGCAGGGGGTACGACTCCGCCCCCTGGGGGAACCTAAACGTAGGGCGGCAGACTCATATCTACGTTCAAACTTAATTTTAAGAAAATCGGTCTTCACATTTTAATATCAGAATAATAAGCTCTATTGAATAAAAGAATAAAAAAGAAACAAAATTATCGAGTGTACCGTGCCTTTAACAGCTCTGTGTTTGACTTGATAGCCGGTTAATATTCATATTTTCTCATTTTTCACATCACCAATTTCATTAACTCGATTTGTTTTCGCCCGTTCTTTTGTTATTACTTGAAATTTTTTTTCTAGATGAGGGTTTCAAAAAAGAAGAATAATGTTGAGACGAAAGATAAACCAGGAGACGATGGTTTAGAAGGTAATTACAGTCAAAATTTGTCTTTTGATTTTTTGCAGAGTGCTTAATTGCAGATTTTTTTAGAAATGAATGTAGAAATGAAAAGTTTAGTCTTAATCAGTTCGGTCAAAAATAATAATTTTCTGAGCAATAGGGTGGCTTACTATATTTACCGTTACAATTTATAACCTTTGTTTTAGAGAAAAGACCTTACGAATGTCTACACTGCGGAGAGCGATTTACGACTTCCTCAAAAGTGGGTTCGCATATCACGTAGAAACATAAAGGTGAGTAATTTTGAACATTTTCCCTACCCCTTTTCTTCAGAGGAAAAGCCGTGGAAATGCAACATCTGCCCAAAAACACATGTCAAATGGGAAGGGTTACATAATCATCTTAAAAAAGACCATGGAGGTGAGGAACACAGTTGCTGAACAACTCGGCTTGTATGAAATGGTTTAATAGCCTCAATATGGGTTATAGATGGCATTTTCTAAACATCTGATATAGCCTTGCCCACTCGCGAGTCGCGACTCAGTCGGTCTTAGAAGTTTTAGACCTCATGTTAATTTCTCCCAGTCACCGAGCATCATCATTGCTCCTATATGTATATCTCTTGACATTGATTGTCTTTATTTGTAGTCTCGCAGCCTAATCGAGAATCGTATGTCCAGAATGAAGGGAAAGTCAAAAGACAAAGCTTGCGAACCGAGTATAAGAAGTTGGATATGAAAGTCAAGCCTGCTATTTTGAAAGATGTTACCCGCGGAGCTACGGAACAGGATGGTATGCTAATCTTTTGAAATGTTTAACACGTGCTAATTCAGGAACTACTCTTCCAAATTTTTCTGACGATGCTAGTGTTATCGAATTAGCTGAAGAGTTGGTATGTCTCGGACCGTTATGTTAACCTTCAATCCTTTATTAGGAAATTCCCTGGCTTTATGGACACGTATCTACCGCAATAACAGATATTCAAAATGAGGAAATGGTTAATTCTGAAAGGAAAAACAATGCTGAAACAAATACCCCAGGAGAAGTAGATCTTGAAGGTAATTTTACAACTCCATTAACAATTTAGTTATTTACCTTAGATGCTGGCATTGCGAAAAATAAAAGGAAGCTGTCAACAACATATGTATGTAATACGCTATATTTGTTGTCTATCTTTACCTTTTCAGTTGACTCCAAAACGTCAGAAAATAAATGCTGCAAAAGGAATAAATGGTGATTCAGCACATTGTATATAATCAAAAATTATACTGTTTTATTCAGCAGAAAAGCATTATGAATGTCTACACTGCGGAGAGCTATTTACGAATTCCCCTAGTGTGGCTTTGCATATCAGGAATGAACATAGAAGTGAGTAGTTAAAAAAAAATTTCATTCACCTTTTCTTCAGAGGAAAAGCCGGGGAAATGCAACATCTGCCCAAAAACAAATGACACATGGAACGTGTTACATAAGCATCTTGAAAAATACCATGGAGGTGAGGAACGCAGTTGCTCAGCAACTCAGCTTGAATGAAATGGTTTAATAGCCTCAATATGGGTCATGGAAGACATTTTCTAAACATCTGATATAGCCTTTCCCACTCGCGAGTCGCGACTCAGTCGGTCTGAGAAGTTTTAGACCTCAAGTTGATTTCTCCCAGTCTCCGAGCATCATCTTTGCTCCTTGTATATCTGTTTACATTGATTGTCTTTATTTGCAGTTTCGCAGCCTAATCGAGAATCGTATGTCCAGAAAAGACAAAGCTTTCGAAGCGATTATAAGAAGTGGGATATGAAAGTCAAGCCTGCTCGTTTAAAAGATGTTACCCGCACAGCTACGGAACAGGATGGTATGCTAATCTTTCGAAATGTTTAACATGTGCTAGTTCAGGAACTACCCTTCCAAATTTTTCTGACGATGCTCATGTTACCGAATTAGCTGAAGATTTGGTATGTCTCGGACCGTTATGTTCACCTTCAATCGGTAATTAGGAAATTCCCTGGCTTAACGGAAAATTATCTACTATAATAGATAATGAAAATATGGAACGGATAGTTGCCAATTCTAAGAGGACAAACAATGCTGAAACGAATAAACCAGGAGAAGTAGACCTAGAAGGTAATTTTACAATTCATTAACAATTTAGTGATTTATTCTAGATTCTATCATTGCGAGGAATAAAAGGAAGCTGTCAACAGCAAATGTATGCATTTAACTATATGTATTATCTATATTTACCTTTCCAGCTGATTCCAAAACGTCAGAAAAAATTTTCTTCCAAAGAAGGCGAAGATAGTGAAAGCTCGGATTCAGATGGAGATGCAATTAATGATAGTTCGGTGACAGAATTTTCTCGCCTACAATACGAAATAAATGAAGAATCGAATTCAGACTACTCAGGTTAGTAATCCGACAAATTGCAAATTGCTTTGTTGCACAACTATGATCTGGTGAATAATTATGCACGTCTTATAGAAGTGAGCGTTTCGAAAAGCAGACTCATCTTTGCAAGTACGGAAGATAAACGAGTTGAAAAAAATTCTAAAGGTAAAATTGACTGATTTACGTTAATATTGAGTTGTTTAGCCTTCATCGATTCAGCCAAAAAGAATAAACCCGGAAGCAGTTTTGTGAAAGCGGCTGTTTTAAAAGTTGGTATGGAAGCCAAGTCGTCTGCAGATAGGGAGAAAATAGGCAACACCGAACCAAATACTATTAAAGGTTTGTAGGTTGTCTTTTGCGGATTGCATTTTGATATACGCTTATTAAGTTAAGTTAATGGTAGCATTAAGCTCGTTCACATCATGAGTTAGATTGAATGGTTATATTTGCTCGTTCAGGATGCCGGTCCTTTCGATGCAGTTTGTGTTCAAAAGTATTTTTCAACGATCGGCATTTGAAGTTGCATAGTAATACTGTACATGCAGGTAAGATTGTCTTGATGTGTAGTCTGTTCAAAAGTAAGGTGTTCAACTGGCGACAGTAAAGAAATATTGCTGCGTTCAGGAAGCACTCTAACCACCTTTTAATATGTTGCAAACAATTGTTTTAGGGGAATTACCCTACGATTGTGGTTATTGTGGAAAAACGTTCACGTCATCTGAAAGAATTAATAGGCACATTTCCAAGAAACATATTGGTGAGTGATTTTGAACTAATCCACCGGTACATGTCCCGTTGTTTTTTCATAGCATCTTGCGGCTAAATATATATGATTCTAAAAACGCCAAGTGAATCATGAATAGTGTTTGAAGAAATTATTTGAGAGAAGCGATTTGTACATGAAGCTGCACCGGTCTTTCTTCCTTTCTGGTGCAGCAGTCTTTTGCTTGGAAGTTTTAACTCTGTGTTTATCCGCTAGCATCAGCCATTACTCGTAAATTCTAGCATTCATTAATTTTCTTCCAGTCTCCAAGTCTAATCGTGAGTCATATGCCAGGAGCGAGTTGGTAGAAGACGAGGTATGTAATCAATACTATCTTCTACCATACATTGTTTTTAGGCTTCTTTCTCGCATGCTGGACACCCCATGGAGAGTCATTTTAGCTACAAAGTGAAACAAATGGATGGTAAGAGTAGATTTTCGAAATTTAACCAACATTGATCTAGAACCAGCTACTAAGATTATGGATGTCGGCGATTCTTATGTTGCTGCAGTTGAAAATTTAATGGTATGAGACTTAACACCGTGATATGCTGTTAAATACTATTTCCAGGATACTGATATGTCAGATGCACAAGCATTTACTGCAATACCAGACGATGAAAAAGTCAATGTTGTATCTTATATGAACCTCAATGCCATCAATACTATATGTTACGTAAGTTTATTATCTGCTGGAGTAAATTAATACTCCTGAGTGCAATCTAAGGAGGCTGACAGCTTGATATTATTGTTTTTATTTAGGAATCTGGTGACACAATTGTAAGTGACAACGATAGACTCGAAAGTGGATCAAACGTGACTGGTTCGAACAATAAGACGAACAGTGGTGAACTGAACAATAATTTAGTAGTTGGGAATTCACACGGTAATTGAAATTGGTTTACGACGGTTTGATCATAATGAATTATTCTAGATGCTGCCTCTTCGACCCATTTCGTCAAAACTCAAGGAAATAAAAAGAAGCTTTCAACAGATGTATGTATTTAGAGTGTTCCTGTTGTGTAACAACCTTAGTTTTTTTAGTTAGCCGCAAAACGTCCCGAGATATTTTCTCCAGAAGAAAACGAAAGTTTTGGAGGCTCGAAATCAGCTCCCCTAGGTTTGTGGTTTAATCGTCAAAATTGTTGAGCTGTAGAAATGGAAGTTTGCTGAAGATTATGGCATTGTGCATTTCCGTGTTACACATGGTTAATAATGAATTTGTTTAGGCGGAAATCTGTACGATTGTCATCATTGTATAAAAAAATTCACTACGCCTCACAGCTTAACTCATCACATTTTTTTGAAACATAATTGTGAGTATTTCAACATATAAGCTTGATTTATCACTTCTTCAGATGAAAATCCTTGGGAATGTGATATATGTCCAAACAAATTTCCCGATGTTAAAAAGTGCATTGGACATCTCAAAATAAAACACAGCGGTAAGCAACACTGTTTTGTAGAAATTGTTCAAAGTTGTAATTTCTTATCATATGTCTGTCGCTTACTAACACTGCTTTTCGTTATTTTTAGTCTCTGCAGCTGGGCTTCATTCATTTTACAAAAAAGCTCATGTGTTATGTAGGGCACAAATCAATTCTAATAAGAAGACCTCCAGCTTCACAGTCACGGAACGGGATGGTAAGCTAACATATTGCAATGTTTGTTCGATTTATCTGCACGCAAGCAAGATATGCTGAAAATTCGTATATTTGCACTGCTTGTCCTAAAACCTGCTAGTGAACATATAATGTTATGTCTTCCCCTGTCTTCTTAGCGCAAATAAAATACACAACAAAATGTGATCTGCGATTCTGGCAATAATAATATTATTATAATTATTATCCCCTGCTACGCATGCTCTCAAAATAAAAGATTTATTTAGGCGGAAAGCTGTACGATTGTCATCATTGTATAAAAAAATTCACTACACCTGACATCTTAACTCAACACATTTCTTTGAAACATAATTGTGAGTATTTCAACATATTATCTTGATTCATCACTTCTTCAGATGAAAATCCTTGGGAATGTGATATATGTCCAAAAAAATTTCCCGATATTAAAAGGTGGCTTCGACATCTCAAAAAAGAACACAGCGGTAAGCAACACTGTTTTGTTGAAATTGTTCAAAGTTGTAATTTCTTATCATATATCTGTCGCTTATAACATTGATTTTCCTTTTTTTTAGTCTCTGCAGCTGGGCTTGATTCATTTCACAAAAAAGCTCTTGTGTTATGTGAGGCACAAGTCATTTCTGCTAAGAAGACCTCCAGCTACACAGTCACAGAAAGGGATGGTAAGCTTAGATATTGGAAAGTTTATTCAATTTCAATTTAGACTTAACGACGAAAAGTATGGATGCCGTTTCTCATGTGTCTACAGTAGAAGATTTCATGGTATTAGATTTTGCACCATTTTCGGTAATAGGCTGTTTCTAGGAATCTTATGCGTTAGATAAGCACACATCTACTACAATACCAAATGATGAAAATCACAATGTAGTGTATGATATGGGCAAAGAAGCAGTCCATAAGGTATGTTAAGGAAATTATACTAGTTAATAAATTGATGTTGATTATCACCAAATTGTTTGATTATTTAGAAACCCGGTGTCTCATCGATTATTGTTGACAGGGAACTTCTTGAAAGCAGATCCAAAACACTGTCCAATACCCCAGCAAATGTCAATTGTGCTGATTACGATGGTTTGTGCATGTGTACGTAATATTATTACCAAGAATTGCTTTCAGGTTCAATCGGTGCCGACAGCAAAATTGTTGAAATTGGCAAGGGTGCAGATATATCAACAAGAGCACAATGTTGTCTTGATGTTCAGGTAAATTTGTTTTGTTGTTGGATGGCTTATCTAAATATTTAGGTTCGCTCGCGCAGTCTCAAATATATTGAGGGAACTTCGCAATATATCATCGAGACCTTTGCCAAAAAGAACATGAATACATTGTACGTAGTGTGGCATGAGGTTTGTAATATAGTTGTGGATTTTACAATAATTGAATTAAGGTATTCAATCTCGACATTGTTCGTTCAGTGGCTGGCAATTGGAAAAACACAATTTTATTTGTCAATAAGTTCGCTGAGTCGCAGTTTGACCTTTTCGCAAGATTGAAATTCGGTTCTATGCAGCACCACAAGATCTACGTTGGCGATGACTTGCCGCAGGAGATTCACTGTTTCACATTCGGACATGAATTCCCGATGTCAAATGAAGTTTATGGTTATTTGTTTCTGGATTTCTTGAAACTGGAAGACGAGCTTTCGTCATTAGTCGGTTGTAACAGAATACATCATATTATAGACCAAGGTCAGTTATAGGTTTTGAAATCTTACTTGGTTTGGAATCAACCGAAATACCGCTTCTATTTTATTATGTTTAGATTGGAGCAGCCTTCTTATCAACGAATTGAAGAAGGATATTATCGTTTCTAAATTCTAGTCAATATTTCTAATAATAATAATATTTATACAAATTATTTGTTTATATTGTTTTTAATTTCTATGTTTTCACTATTAGTTGTTTTTACTGTGAATAAATATTGCGGTTGCAATCGTCATGGGTGTAATATAGGCTTATATTCGTTTTTAAAGATAGTTCAGATCTATATCTATTCGGGATAATTGTGTTGTAACAACATATTTTGCGGAAGATTTTACCGTTCAGTATTTTAAAAAAAATTTCCTTTGGCCGTTTTATATCTGTTCTGATGAGAGATGTAATAGCTATTCTTTCTGCTTATTCTTACTCCGACGATAAAAACCATACAAATCAAACATTTTAGCTATTGAACAAAAGAATTTATGTGGTTCAACTCTCTCTCTCTCTCTGTTGAGTTATCTCTGTTTGTGAAGTTCCTTGTTGTGTTGAAATATGTTGTTGATCAAGCTTGTTTATGACAGAAAAGTCACTTGTTCGAAAGTCGTAGAGTAAAGTTACCATGTTTAGCTTACTTCACTCACACAAAACTATAATAATAATAATATTATATATAAGTTCTATAAAGTAGTATCTAAATATAAAGTATAAAATAAAGTAAAGTACAGTAAAGAAATATTATATATAAGTTGCTATAATATTACATAAGCAATAGATCGATAAGGCGTTGGTATTGCTTTTTAGAAGACAAGTATGTTACGGCTTTTACATATTCACAAATATTGCAATTTCGAAAAGTTTCAAAATTGAATTAACATAAGAAACAACATGTCATCTTTCTTTCAAATTAAATAGATTCCTCTAATTATTTCATCCTTTATAAACTGAGGGAGTTTAGTTTTTGTCGTAAAAATGCGTTAATCACTCGTATTCAACCGCAGAACACATGCTTATTATTAGTCAGAAATTTGCACAAACGATCAATGGACAACAAATTTAATCAAATGACCTAAAATAATTGTTTTAAATTGAATTTATTAACAAAATTTCGAGAGAAGAACCCGAAAAGAACGAAAGGTTGAGACAAGAAGATTCTCGTTCTATAATTACAAGCTTCTGCTTATTAAAGCTGAGGAATTCCACAATTTTTAATTATGTGTAAGAAATTGCTATATTTCGCCAGAGAGGAGCATTTTTTATGGAAATCTAAATTGAAATATGGAGTCTGCATGCATTCAAATCCAGTCCAGTTTTACCAAAGAGGAATGGGAAATTATGGCCGTTTTTCAATGGTTTAAAACTCATGTAACCATGTTGATAACCTTAGCATTATGCAGTAAACTAGGCTTGGACAGTCGCTTATGTATTCTAAATATGATTCTAAACATCACTTATGGTAATATGATTAGGGCAACTTTGTCCAATAGCTGAAGCAAGAGAGGTTGATGTGCAAAAAACCTTGTAAACAAAGAACAGCAATCATACGCCGTCTTTTCTCAGAAAATTCTGGATTGCAAGGACGAAACCCTGCGCCGAAGATATGTACACTAGACATAACTAACTAATTCTTAAAGATATCTATGGTTCATACCCTATGGTATCTAGATCTGTCGTCAGAATAATTACGTAACTTTGCTAGCACGTTGCTCCATGAGTCTTTCATTAAGAAATAAGGCTGTTGCTCCTTCTGAACCTCTTGCTAGATCTTGTTTATTTATTCTGTCAACGTTCTTGGCCATTCTGTGTTCATTTGCTGCTAATATTAATTCTTTACATGGCTAATGTTGCGTATTCTCTTAATTTATTTTCGTTTGTCCATTCGAGCGCGTTCTAAATGAACAAACAAAACATTTTATAAAAGGATAGAGAGATAAAGATCATATACAGCAGGGCTGAACATTCGCTTTTTCTCCAAGGACCGGGGTGAGCCAGACCCAATATGTCTGTGAAAAAGAAATCAAAATATAAATTTGAATGGAGTTTATGGTAATGAACGAACGCAAAGACAGTCTTCTTGCAATGTACTTTTAATGTTGATTTTCTGCAAATTCAGGGCCCACTCTGCGCTGGGAACTTAACTCGAGTTAGGTTCCCAGCGCAGTGTTTTTAGGAGAGACGGTGTTAGATAAAAATGAAGGTACTTTGAAGCAAAGGCTCGCATCCCAATCGTCCTACATTCCTTTTTATGTCAAGCTGTTAGCATACTGCGCTAACGTCTAAGGTTCTCGAAGGAACTATATAATACTAAATAGGCAAAGAGTTGTCTAACCTAGTTTTCGTGCACGATGTCCAGGCTGGCGGATGGCCGGCCATGGCCGGCCAGTGTTTCTATGGCCGTGTTTCTATAAAAAACTCGAAAAATTGAAGTTGAAAAAATATCTATGATTTAGTGTATTTATTGCCGTCTATTGCCGGCCATAGAACTTCTCCAAAAAACCCGGCCATGGCCGCCTCTGGCCCTGGCCGGCCATTGAAATCCGCCAGCCTGACGATGTCCAAAAATACGCAATAACTACGCCTGTAAACGAGCAATCTATCGATTTTTTTGTCGACCTAACCCGGCGTTCGGGTGGCATTCTAATACCTCAGAATACCTCAGTAGTCAGAGAGTTCTTTTATGGTTAGTAAAGCGACTGTTCTTGCAATATACTTTTAATGTTATTTTCTGCAAATTCAGGGCCCACTCTTCAAAATATGGCTGGAGATGCTCATGTGGCTGACTTAATGGAATATGTGGTATGAGTGTTAATATTATTAATATTATAATATCCAGCCATTTATTGTTTATCAGGATGGCGACTTGCCCGCTGGACATCCGACTACTGCAATACCAGCTGGTGAAAAAGCAAATGTTGTGTATTATATGGGGCAGGGAGCAGTCGATGACGTAGGTTATGAATTCTCTGCTATAAAAACCGCAAAAAGAATGGGAATTGTAAGGCCTGCTTGAAATGTCTATTTAGGAACTAGGTGACGAACGACCTTACGAATGTCTACACTGCGGGAAGTTATTTACGAATGTCAATAGTGTTTGTGGGCACATCAGAAATATTCATTCAAGTAGGTAATTTTCAACATTTGCATAAATATTTTCCTCAGATGAAAAGACGTGGGAATGCGATATCTGTCCCAATAAGTATCCCTTCTGGTCCAGGTTAAAAGCGCATCTAAAAACAAGTCATGGAGGTTAGTACATTGTAGCTAGGCAGTCGTTTATTTTTTTAATGAACATACCAAATTTTGGGAGCTGTCACGAGTTCCGTAAATTGTAGTAATCGCTCTCATTTATTATAGTATCCCAACCTAATCGAGAATCATATGCCAAGACGGGAACGAAAGTTAAAAGAGTTAAAAGAGAGAGCGAGTACAAGAAACATGGAGTACAAGTGAGGAAAACATAACTAAATATTTCCGTAGTTTGATATTATTATTCAGGGAACTGGTGAATTAATAGCTACCGACAACGCTAATCCTATTTTGTCTCTCAATTATTGTGCTTCTAGATCGCTCGAAAACGTGCGAAAACATTTTCCCCAGAACGATGTGAGGGTAGCCGCAGCTCGGATTCAAATAAAGATGCAAATAGTGACGGCTCGGAGTCAGCTTACCACGGTTAGTAAAATGTGGGTCAGTGGTGTGCGGAATTCCGCGTTCCGCACCTTTTTGAGTTCCGAACTTTTTGAAAAACGTTCCGCAAACTTTTACATGTTCTATAACTTTTTAACTTTTTTACGGTTTGCTTACACTTTTTAATGTTACGCATCACGCCGGTATACACAAGGTCAATTCTAGTGCTTTCCAACGCTTTAGAAACCTTAGGATCCATTAATAGCCTCAATATGGGTCATGGAAGACATTTTCTAAACATCTACTATAGCCTTGCCGACTCGCGACTCAGTCGGTCTTAGAAGTTTTAGACCTGAAGTTAATTTCTCCCAGTCACCAAGCATCATCATTGCTCCTATATGTATATATGTTTACATTGATTGTCTTTATTTATAGTCTCGCAGCCTAATCGAGAATCGTATGTCCAGAATGAAGGGAAAGTCGAAAGACAAAACTTTCGAAGCGAGTATAAGAAGTGGGAGATGCAAGTCAAGCCTGCTCGTTTAAAAGATGTTACCCGCGCAGCTACTGAACAGGATGGTATGCTAATTTTTGGAAATGTTATGCACGTGCTAATTCAGGAACTGCCCTTCAAACGTTGGCTGACGATGCTCATGTTACCGAATTAGCTGATGATTTGGTATGTCTCGGACTGTTATGTTCACCTTCAATCGGTTATTAGGAAATTCCCTGGCTTTATGGACACGTATCTACCGCAATAACAGATATTCAAAATGTGGAAATGGTCAATTCTAAAAGGAAAGACAATGCTGAAACAAATACACCAGGAGAAGTAGATCTTGAAGGTAATTTTACAACTCCATTAACAATTTAGTGATTTACCTTAGATGCTGCCATTGCAAAAAATAAAAGGAAGCTGTCACCAACAGATGTATGTAATACGATATATTTGTTGTCTATCTTTACCTTTTCAGTTGACTCCAAAACGTCAGAAAGTAAATGCTCCAAAAGGAATAGATGGTGATTCAGCACATTATATATAATCAAAATTATACTATTTCATTCAGCAGAAAAGCCTTACGAATGCCTACGATGTGGAAAGATGTTCGCCACTGCTGGTGGTGTGGGTTCGCACATTGCTTTTACGCATAACAGTGAGTTTTTTCGAACATAATTACTCCATCGATCGTCTTTCAGAAGAAAAACCATGGGAATGCGATAGATGCCCACAAAAGTTTCATAAATGGTACAACTTAAAAGGACATCTCAAAATACACGGGGGTAAATAATACTGTTGCTTTACAGTTTTTGCTGAGGAAAATGTTTCAATAACAATACATATCACAAAAAAGATTTTCAAAATTATGCGTGGCAATTTCGTAGTATATGCTCATGAAACTTGCCCTGATTCATTTTTTGAAGCAGTCGTTCTTATTTCGAAGTTTTGTCCATGTTCTGATTAATTAGCATCAATGATTACCCTTACATGCCAATTTGTTTTTATTACTTTTGTTTTTTTAGTCTCCCAACCTAATCGAGAGTCGTATATGAAGAGCAATGCGAGTACCGAAAAACGAAGCTTGCGAAGCGAGTATAAAAAACATGATGTGCAAGCAAAATGTGGCATCTGTCCGAAAGAGTTTTCTTCAAGGAGAAGGTTACATTGGCATCTTAGAAAACCACATGGAGGTAAGAATACTACTGATTTGCAGCTTGTGTAGAACAGTGTAATTCTACTTTGTCTATTCTAGACTCGGAGCCTAACAGAGTTTTATATGTCGAGAGCAATCCGAATATCAAAGGACGAAGCTTACGAGGCGAGAATAATAAGACTGGCACGCCAGTCAAGACTGCTATTTTGAAAGATGCTACCTGCGCACCTACAGAACAGGATGGTGAGCTGCTCCAAACAAATGTTTAGTATCTGCTAATTCAGGAACTACCCCTCAAAATTTGGCCGAAAATACTCATGTTGCCGAATTTGCTGAAGACTTGGTATGACTCTCACCCTCATGTTCACCATCAATCGTTTATTAGGAAATTCCCTGGCTTAACGGAAAATTATCTACTATAATAGATAATGAAAATATGGAACGGATAGTTGCCAAT
>JAQGAV010003176.1:0-13110 GCA_034691345.1 Phasmarhabditis papillosa | reverse complement strand
AGCATTTGTAATTGTAAAACGGTTTTGTAAACGTAGTGTGGTAATGTAACGTGCGTGTCGCGCGACATACACGGACATATCTGCTATAGCTGGCTTCTTTTTCCGAAATTCATTGAAATTTTTTGGGAATTCAATTCAGCAGCAAAAGTTGATTTAAAAATTGGCTTTTTTGTCTAAGATTTGTGAACTTTTTGAACAAAATTCACTGATTTAGCCCAATTACAGTATATTGGCGCGATAGCTCTCCATATGTCCCTTTAAGCAACAACCGTACATCCGTGTAGTATAATATGTTCAATAAAATATAGTGATGGATGCAGATTTCTAGTGTACTAGTGGTCCCCTTTATGAGAATTCGTATATAAAATAAACGTGACATTTGAAGGAGACGTCTACGATCAGCTGATGTCGATTGGTTGGATACCAAGCAGGGGAAATGGTTCCTAGTAGAAACAAACTTTGATCACTGGAAAGGTGACCACGACCCACGACGGTACTAGCGAAACGAAAATTTAGTTTACACTAATCACAGTTATATACAATGTGTTAAACATATATTACACGCATAACCTGAGCACAAATAACTTTGAAGAATACGTTAAATAATACAGCATATTTTACAGGGTGAAAGCTGTCGAAGTTCTTAATTCCATGACACCGGCGACATTCAATTCGGCACATATGATAAAAGTGCTCAAAACGATCCCCGTTCGGAATAATATGACAATATATTCAACTGTATTATCAGCAAGATACCCTAATCTTATGTGGAAATCCATTAAAGTGATTGATTAAACTTGTATAAATTCAACAGATTGTCTAAAATGTACTAGACCGAATAAAAAAGCATGTTCATTCTAACTAGACAGTAAGGACACATCATAGACAAATCACTCTTTATATATATATACAAGTTATTTTCAACCACAACATCCTTTGGGATGAGCATCTAACCCACTTCGCTTCGTTACAGACATCTTAACGAATTCTTCAGAAGTACAGGGATGAATTGCCACGGTGCCTGAAATGGTGAGCTTTGCAATCGCTCAAAACTCGAAGAACCAACTGGCAATATCAGTGTAAGTTATTCCTTTTTTCATGGCGACTGCGTATCCCTGGATAATTTCAGCGGCATTGGGCGATACAATATGCATTCCAAGCACGGTTTGTGGATGCGAACGAAGACAGACGATCTACAAACAAGATTTATCCTCTTCTTCTGCTGCTGTATTGTACAAGAAAAATTATACAGAGAACAAATATACAATTATGAAGATGTAGAATGTTCCATAGACGAATGATAAACTAAACCTAATACCTTGGCATAGCATTGCGCACTCTCCTCCCGTTGTGGAATGACAAACTCGAACGGAGTGAAATAAGTGTGGTAAACCTGTAAATTCAATTGTATCAGTAAAAGAACGCAGCTAGATAGATCAAAACATACTTCAATGCCCTCTTCACTGTGTTGTTCGATCGCCTTCTCTTCTGTTAATCCAACTGTTCCCAACTCCAGAGGAGTGAACACAGTTGTGGGAACCTCAATCAATATTCACTATATAGTATACAACTTTAGCTCTGAACTCACATTTTCATAATTCATCAGTTCTTTTGATTTAGCAAACATTCTATTGGCTAATAAAAATCCAGCACGAATAGCAGTTGGAGTGAGTTCCGGACGACCCTAAAGTAAACATGAATAATATTTAGAAATGTTGCCCCCCAAATATATGGTAATCGCTTTAATTAGTTTGCACGACACTTCTTATCTGCTGGAAAACCATACAATTCTGGACGTTTTTGTTATCTGTATTAAATGAAATGTTCCTAAAATGGAAAAGAAAAACGTGCTCCCTACCTCGGCTATATCACCAATGGCATAAATACTGCTGATACTTGTTCGGTCATCACTTCCCACTAAAATACGCCCGGATTTTGAATCAGTTGCAATGCCCATTTTATGAACTCCCAACGATGTCATATGATGTGGAGCTCTTCCTGCAGAGATATAGATAAATAACACAGAAAACAGCTCACTTATTCAACTGACACAAAAAAAACGCACCTATTGCCCAAACAACTGTCTCATAGGTCCGGGTCTCCTTATTTCCAGAAAATGTAACAGTTTTTTGCTTTTCATGCACCAATCCCATGTCTGTTTTCTTAGTCATTGAAACGCTTTCGACTTCGCAGCCAGTAATTATGTTTACTCCCCGTTTTGACAGGTTCTCGATTACGAGCGAAACACAATCCTTCAAATAATTATTTTAATCTAGTTGTAAACGATAGGCGTTCTTATCATTTTTTTTAAATATCAGTAGTAAACAAAGTTCATCTCTAGCTTATAAAAGACGATACGAATAAATTGCTTTTGCAACAAGTTAACTCATTGAACATCTACTGTCTAGACTCTAGAGTCTAGACACACAACGTAAGCAGTATATGAGATTAGTTTGCCAAAATACACGCCAAAAAGCAAACGATTTTGATTTTCGCCTGATTAAGATATAGCTTACCTTATCAAATGACTTCAAGGGACTCGAACGAACGAGTAGATCGACTTCACATCCGAAGCCTCTGAGAAAACCAGCAGTTTCCAGAGCTACATATCCACCTCCAACTACCTAGAAGATAGTTTTCTGTCGAAAGAAAGTCATATACGAAAGAAACATACGAGACTTTTTCCAGGAGACTTAGGTAGAGTAAACAGGTCATCAGAGGTGACACCATATTCGGCACCATCAATGACAGGATATCGTGGTCGCAAACCAGTTGCGATCACAATCCGTGGTGCTTGAAGGATAATCTGCAATATTAGCAGATACGGGCCACACAAATAGTTCTTACGATCTCTCACCAGGCATGATTTCGAAAAACGACGCCGATAGTCTTTTTGGTAACAAAAAGTTCTGTCTGACAGAGAAAAGTTCGAAATAACAAATTTCTATGAAAAGGTGGAATAATGTTAGAGAAAAAACGTTACTAAATACACAGTTTTTCATGAGTATTTAAGAATACTACCTCTAGCCGCTATCCAACCTTGTTACATGAAAACAATTATTGTTTAAAAAACAGGAAATAGTATTGGAAAAGCGAGAACTGATGGATACAACCCGAATAATGTAATCCAAATATACCTCTTCACTTTTCTTTCCTAGGCCGACGGTCAACAAGGCATTATTATTCATAAAAGAAGCAATTGCATTGTAATATTTTATCTTTCTGAAAATAAGATTACATATAGACCGTCTTCAAAGCTTGTTTTGTTTGACAACATATTACAACTGGTCACTACCAAAACTGACTTTTCGTTAAGTTGAACTCTGTAGACCCAATTATTGGCCTTCACTCTATCGTTGACCACACGGGATAAAATTTTCCTAAGATCATATAATACGTAACAGCCGTGCTCTAACAAAATTACCATTCGTGTTTCCCCTTCCCCAGGACATCACTCCAACCATACTGAGATGCTTCATCTGCCTTCAACAAAATGATATATAAATTGAATATTGCTACACGCCGCCAGGGTTCTCCACCAACTGAAATGGGACGGCCATTGGCCGACCAGTAAATTACAATTTGGCGGTAAATTACACGTCCTAGGCCGGCCTGTTGGGTCCCATCGGTTCAACCGTTATGCCAAAACTGAGCAGAAGTAAATGTTTTATAGTGTTTGATGAAGGTTTTGGTAAACAATGTGACGTCACAGGCCGGCCTAGCTCCGACTCCTAAAAATGTGGCCCTGGCCCAGACCATCCAACCTGGGCGGGCCCTGAGGTTAAAAATCAATAAATAATTGTTTTGTTTTACTTTTAAAAAAATATCTAGGAAGAATTACTAATCGATATATGTAGGTAGTACTGATTTCTAGATGTTATTTTTTGCGATAGACTGTCTGTTCGTTCGTCCATAACCATAAAGTTCATTCAAATCTACATTTTGATGCTTTTTAACACCGTATTGGACCGAGCCGCTGGATGGTCTGGCCTGGCTTAGGTCGGCCGTTAAAGGCTTGGTACAAAATTCATTTCAAATTTTATTGTTTTAAATTAATCAGCTTGAAAATTTAGTTAAAATAATATAAATAGAAAAAAATTGATGAAAAATGAACAATTTTAAGAGATTTTGCATTTTGGGTTTTGCTGACTCGAGTGATAGGGTTACTGTAACTGACTAAATAAAAAATAATTGTGTAATTATTTATATATTTGTGAATAACTTTTTGGGAAGAATAGCACAAAAAAATTAAAATTATAACAAATTTTTGGGTGTACCGTGCCTTTAAAACACGCAGCCCTGGCCGTGGGGGACTACCCCGAAACGTAACTGGCCGAAACAGAACTACGGGTACATGAGTATCAAAAACTCAATTTTTTTGAATATTTTTATTATTATATTACACCTCGGAACCATAGCTATGCATGGAAAAAAAGAAAATAAACAATTGATTGAAAATGACTTCAAAAAATGTTTTTGTCAAATTTTGGCCTTTTTCTCTCATAACTTCATTCAAAATGAATTATTTTCTTTTTTTCCATGCATAGCTATGGTTGCGAGGTGTAATATAATATTAAAAATTATCAAAAAAATGAGTTTTTGATACTCATGTACCCATAGTTCTGTTTCGGCCAGTTACGTTTCGGGGTAGTCCCGGCCGTGGCTGACTTTCCACAAATCTCTGGCCGGCCACTGCGGAACCCCGCCCTACTTCATGTCCAACGATAGAAGCATGGTGCATTAGCTTTTTAGGAATACATCCAACATTAGCACAAGTGCCACCTATTCCCCAAGTTGTTCCATGGGGAGATGGGTCAACACCATCAACCAGAGCTACTCGAGCACCCAGACTACTGCTGAAAAGAAACGTTAAATGTACTTTCCGAAAGCACTTACGAAGTTTTTGAAAAAGATAACCCAGCAGACCCGCCACCGACTACAATAACATCATAAATAGATGTACTGACATCTACAAGCAGCTATATATATGACCAGAAATATATTCATACTTCTTTTGTTCACTTTAGCAGAGAATTTGAGAGCTGGACCAATCATGCGTTCGCTAGCGAGCCAACCACCATTTATTAGAAGTTTTCATGTGAACTCGATAATCCAATAGGTTCAAACCCAATTGTAAAGAAATTTAATATAAGTTGAGACAAAATATACATTTTATGTATTGAAAAGAATGAACAGATAATTGTAAGAGAATATTGATGTAATGAACCATGATGCAAGGATCATACGAAAAACCCTACAACAAAATTAGATAATAATCAAAAAAACAAATAACAACTAACTATCTATAAACAACCTATGAATGTAAAAATATACAAAATTCCGCAGAAGTGGACAAAAAAGTGCATTTTCCAACAACAGAAAGTAAAATTCACAAACTCTAAAAAAGAATCAATTTTGGCCATCAGAATTTCTCTGATACGAAGTAATTAGGAGATTGGTACCCAACAAACGAATCTCGCAGTTCCATAGTCAGAATTAGGGGAGTCGAAGTTGAAATGACCAGTAAATCATCACAAACTTCGTTAGATGTAGATATTACGCCTCCATACTTCATCTCTTGTTTGTCTGCAAAAGTTTACCATTACATGAAGCTATCTAAAGAAATACCCAGATTCCATTTAAAGCCACTTGTCGAAACAATCGTTTTCCTTTGACAAAAAGGCACGTATCCACACTTTCCAGTAAGTAATGATCGATCAATATCAACTTTTGTTGTACCCTGAAAAGGTTCAATCGGCCTGTCAATTTTACTTATTTAGATAACGGCGCACAACGCATTGTCATGTTGACAAATATAAACATTTAAAAAAACACCGACCTTCATAAGAACGCCTACTAAGTTGTTCCCATCTAAAGAGTAAATTTCAGTGTGCGAGTTACTCCTTGATTGGAAGTCGAGCAATGAATTAAGTGTCGAAAGTGTATGATCAAATCTACCAGACAGACCACCAAGAACAATAATGGGACCATAAGCTTGCTAGGAAAGAGTTGCGCAATCACTATCACATGAAGGAAACCTCTTTATCTTCATTGATTCTATGGGAAATTAAGTTTAGAGATTTTGCCATATCCGTGTAGTTCTGATCCTCCGTTACAACGATATCAACACCCTTCTCTCCAACGAAAGCGCGAGCAAAGTCAGAAATGGAATCCATATCACCAGAAACAATATCTGGCAGACGCAGGCCACTGTAATTCTTAAGTCAAGGCAGTTGAAATCACATTCGTAGGCGCAAGATATTCTACTATGTGTTCTGATATTATTCTAAGGGCAAACTCGTATTACAGACACCATATCCGAACTGGCCGTTTGCGAACCACCGTTTTCGAACTGTTTGCTTTTGCCGATTCTTTAGGAAAAAAGATAAAAAAATGTACTTATCTGTATCACAAAAAATGGTTATTAGATCAACTTTTGAAGCTGGAGGTTTTGATGAATAACTTGGTTCGAAAAAAGAACTTCATAAAAGGTCTTTTGCATCCAATTCAGCATCAATGTTGATCTAATAATGATTTCTGATGATAAAGATAAGTAAAAAATGTCATCTTCTTTTCCGAAAAAATTGGCACAAGAAAACAGTTCGGAAATGGGGTAGTTCCAAACCAGCCATTGGGTGGGTGTGCTGAAGGAATTGAATGAAACCAATATTGAAAACGGTGTACTAAGTTCACTTTAAATCAATGGAGTAAATACCGAAATTGCTATGTAAAGTAACAATAAATTTTATACCCACATGCTCAGTCTTGCTTCTAATTTAATTGACCTACGCTTCTAATATGCGATTGGTAGCACCATCAGTAGCAAATCTAAGCTTTGCATTTGACCACAGGTAATACCACAAAGGTCTTTCGGCAGATACAGATCCATTTAGCCAGAGGCATATCATCGTCCCTATGACGAAAGTTACGTAAATTGAAGCCAATTGCTCACCAACACGCGGAACCAGAGATGTTGGATTTATAGATGCAACAGTCTGCATTCCTTTTCACGTAAGAATTGTACCTATAGACGTTTCTGTATCCGAATGATCCCACGGATCCCAATACTAACCAAGCACTGCTATGTCCGAAATATGGAAATAAATGGTGAACAATAACTTAAAATCATCTTTATTTACTACAAATGAAAAATTACAAGAAATATCGAAATGACTCTACAAAGCTCACTATAGAAAGTTCTTAATATCTCAAAAGATTCAAAGAAATCAATAAATTAAAATAATTAGATTAGACACAACTCCCCACTCAAAATAAATACAATAGTTACGTTACGATAATTTCAAATATACAAACAATCTGCTTGCTACAGAATCAATTAATTCAAAAATTTTCTTCAGCTTCCCGCTCCTCGGCAAGAATTTTTTCAAAACAGAATGGGGCAAACGCATAACCCAATCCACCATAGAATTTGGATTGAAATTCAACCCTAAAACAAATTTTAATTTAAAAAGTTGTCTACATCTTACCAATGGAGGCGGAGAGCGTGTAAAAATGCAGAGAGCCCTTCCATCAGGACGAGAATGGATACAGAAAGACTTCCAAAGGCAAAGAAAAGTATGTAAGTGGCAAGTGCTCCCCAGTAGCCATCCAGACCGAATGCATGTCTGAACACCATTGACCAGAGCACATCAGAAAGTTCTAAAAGTAGTATATTATGGGATAACAAGAAACAAACGTACGTGCGTGGGCGAGTGATAGAGCCCAAAGTCGAAGATACGAAGCAGTGTGAGAAACACATCCAAGAACGAATTCAATAGTGTGAATTGCTTGATACACCATCATGTCCCCAAAGTCAATCTGAAGTAGAAAAATAATAACAAAGGTGAATAGATCGCACCGGTCCATCTCCATGACCACCATGAGAGCCACCATTGGTTTTCGAGTCATGATGAACAACTTCAACGTCTTCGTTATTGATATCGGCACGTACACTCTAAAACACTACAAATGACGTCAAGAGGTTAATATAAACATAAACCACACACCGCAAGCAGACTACGAACAATCTAAGACAGACACTACAACTAGACAAACCGAGTTTCTTGACGACAGGTAGTTGAATACTGTTGAAATTTACCAAAAGGTTGCTGCTTATCTTATTGCGCAATAACATTTGATTCAACTAAACGCTTTTAGACACAGGAACGAGGGGATTGTGTATGGCCAGAGATTTACGGACCTCAGCCTGCATGGTTTCATAAAGCTGGCGCTGTGTTCTTCGGCGAAGAAGGAACGGCTTGGCAAACAACATAATTGGAACTTGGATAACTGCTACAATCAACAGTATCAACTCCACTGTCGCCTAAAAAAACACATATGAAATTAGAACGAACCAGCTGCTGGTGGCCAGCCAATTGTCGATCCTTTTGCTCTTTCCAGAGCATATAAGGTTTACCGAACAGCATCACTGGTACACAGGCAATCGCAATAAGAACAAATAAAGTTTCAAAGAAAGACTAAAATTAATTATTCGATTAATTTACGTTAAAAGCAATATAGCATTAACCACACCTGTCCAGGATACCATAGATTCAAATAACATAGGTCCAGTGGCGCGGCATCTTTCTCATTATTCAATACATAACCACTTTCTCTCGACTTCATCATAAACATATTAATGAGACCAATGAGCAATGATGGGGCACAGTTCGATCCAGGATACCAGTAGGATAGAACGAACCCAGGCTAAACGAAAGAATTATGAATTAATTGACAACACACCTCGGCAGAGAAAAACAGCCATTTTCCTATGATTTGAAGACATAGGTACATGAATATGCAACCAAGAAATAGCATTTGTGGAATAAACATGAATTTAATATCAAGATCAGACTTGAAAAACCTAAAAAAACAATGTTTCACTTATCCAAGGTAAACTATAACTCACTTGTAGTTGTGAAAGCTTAAAATAACGCCGAACGTCATTTGTACAATACCCATAATCACTGAAGATTTCATTTTTAGCGAGTTTAGAAAAGATAGTTTGTTCGATTCTGCAAGGTTCCACACAGGATCGACACCAATGAAATACGGCGTTCCCTGGACAGAAAAAAATTAAAATATTCAATCTCAATCTCACGTCATAGGATCTCTCTGGAATGAGCATTAACTGGTCTTCGGGTTGAAAGCGATCCAGATGTGCAGGCAGGTAACTATTCGTCCACGCAGAGCCAAAAATATTGAAGCTCTTTGAAAATGCGTCGTTGTAAAGGAAGCCTGTATAGATCGAAAAGGCTCCCATCAAGAAAATCACATAGCGCCCACCAAAGAACGTTTGGAAAATCTAAAGGAAGCAGTTACGACAACCAAATTAACAAAGCACCTCGTCTTTAATGCGGGCAGCTTCGAGTTGTTTCTCTTTCAGAATAAAGAATAATGCCGCAAGAAGCATTATTAATCCATGTCCCATGTCACCAAACATGACAGCGAATAAAAACGGGAAACTAATCATAGTATAGGGAGCTGTAAATAACTTCATTGGGCAGAAACGTTCAATTAACGAACCTGGATTTATTTCACGATATGTTGCCATTCCGTAAGCATCAACAATATTTTGAAATCCTTGCGTAAACTTATTAGTCTTATGATAAGTTGGTGGGGCCTCATGAGTCTCCATTCTGTTCAATATTGAGGGGACTTGACTACCACTTTCTTCCTGGCAATTTATACGTGTAAAAATTTGAGCAACAAACTCTTACAGTTCCCCTTTTAAGGGACATTTTTATTCGATCTAGTTCGGACACTGGACACCATACTTCAGCAATCAGGCACTTCTAAAATACAACCTTCACCACCGTCAGATAGATCATTATACCTGAGTTACATCAATATTGAACAAGTTGAGGGTGTGGTAAATCGACTTGATTTTTCTGACTTTTGTGAGCCACATGCGAACATTTTTAGAAGCAGCCACCTAAAGAACCTATATTATTCATATCATTTTCTTGTTTGACCGCTCGTAAAACTAATAAAAATCAAAAGAAACAATCGTTTGCAGCCTCTTTTTTTTCATTTCAAAGAACAAGCGAGATACCAGGGACAAAGGGAAGCAAAGTTTCAGTGGATGTTTCCCGGAAATGACACATCAAAATAATATCTCACCAAAACTCTATGTCGATGATCTTGTGTTTGACCTAGAACTGTTTTCAGATCTTCAATGCGGGTCATTACGCCAATTGACATTTCCCTGCGTTCCTGAGGAGTATCAGGGCATGGATATAAGGTAGCCCGGAAACTAAAAATAAATACACTTTTGATTTGCTAGCTGATCTTACCCTTCACAGATCTTTTTGACCTTCGTTTTCAATTGATCCCCTTGGAAGAATATGATGAAGACAGTTTTATTTACAGGCTCTCCAGTCACGGTATCATTCAAAACATCATCAATCTCCGAGGTCCGTAGAAAAACATTTCCTCGACAAGCTCTCCACAACAGTCGCTCAAATGCTGGTAGTCTTTCCCTTTGGATTACTCCAGCGACAAACCTAATGTTTAGAATATTACACAGGAATCACTAAACAAGCAATTGCAAAACTGAACAACCACAACTGTTGACAGGTATTATAACAAACACTGCGCTACAACAAAATGAACCAGCCCACTCACCTTAGCTGTAGTTTTAAAGGGGCATGATCTGGGAGGTGACGTAATGCAATATCATCGTCCGTTGAATCACATGAGGCCAAAAGTTCTTCATGCTGACAACACAACATATTTACATGGTAGTAAAGCAAAACCCAGATTGTATTTTAAAGACGGGTATAATAACAGGATAAAGCATTAAAGGGCTTCGCCGGATGAGGATGAACCTTTGTCACATGCACAGATTTATATGCAAACATGCGACAAACAAAGTGAATACTTCACAACAACACACCCACCCGAAATTCTGAAACATTGACCCCGTTGTTACTGGCTGTGATGTTAGTTCCACTGATTCACCTTCCTCGGTGGACGGTGGTATCATGGAATCAGTGCCTGCCTAATACAAAGGAATTAGATCTGAACATATCTTAGCAAACAGAGAAAAAAAAGGTTACAGAATTAACATCGCCTTACGTGCACTACTTCGTTTGGAAAGGGAGAGGGAAATAAACGCACATCTAATACAGAAAGCATGCAGTCACAACAGTTGTGGTTGTCGTAAACAAAATAATAAAAATCATACCCTAAACGCAGCATTGTAAATGACAATCCTGAACCAACTGCAGCCATAGCGGCATCATCATCTGCTGTTGAAATAAGGGGCTCGGACTCCCCGCCAGCACCACCATGCCGCAAACTGTCGATGCCACCGCGAACCCTCGGATCGTGTTCTACCTTACAACCACCACCATAATAATAATTAGCACAATAAAGCTAGCTTATAGAGTCTACGTAGCTACCAAACGAGAGACATGCAGTTAAAAGACACATCAATTAGTTAACGCAAGGCTAAACTCATCCAGCTACTAAGAACAATATAATGACCGTTTCAAGACCTGAGATCAGAACTAGTTTTCCACCAACCTCTTCGAAGAACGTTTGCGTTTTTCTCAAGATATGCTTGAGTTCAGTCAACTCTGAGAAATTCTTCTGCAGAGTCTCTTCATTACGGTTAACTTCTCTTAATTCATTCTCCAACTTTTCAAAGGTTGCCTATAGGTGGAATATATTCTGGGGCTAAAATATTGAAAACATACCTCTAGATCAATCATTTCCCTGGGTAACGGTGCATCAGGATTCTCACCAGTGTCCAACATTGGTATTTGGTCTTTCTTAATTTCTCTCTCAAGATACCCTGGAACACTAATACAAATATATTTCGAAACAGATGCTAACTTAGTTTTCTTTCCATCTCATCACAGCGTCGAACTTCATTCACATATTTTCTCTGGAAAGCACTGGTATCCGGATTCAACTAAACAAAAAAGAATAGTCGTGAAAATATTATAAACTGCTCACGTCACGGAACTGAACTAAACCAAGTTCTCCTAATTCAGCGACACATTGATAAGCAGCCTCGGATTGAAGGAATAGCTGGGCAAGGCACATTTCCTCACTCCTGAAAATGCCTACTTGAGGCTCCTCCAAATTATCACCCATGGCGAACCTGTAATATCCGTCAAATTAAAGTATTAAAGTAACAAAAGGAAAGTAAGAATAGATTTAGAAACAAGCATAATCATGAAACTGAGGCAAGGCGGCGAACATCACTACCGAAAATACATTTTTATTCATGAATGACAACGAAATGTATGGATCAATGTGCTGGCCCGTTACGCGAGGTAGTCGGTCCTAGTCGATAACATCCAGCAGAATGCGCCGCTAGCACGCGCCCAATAGGAAAGCTAAACAAATATAAAAAAGGGACGCAATAAAGGCTAAAAAGACTTAAACAAATTAAAATAAGCAAGCAAACAACGAATCAGGCATTCCATTGATTTGTACGCAGATTAAATTAGATTATGATAAAGAAGAAAGTTAAGATACATTTTTTTTCGCAAAATGAGAATGGCGAACACAGAGCTTGTGTAAAAACAACAATATAAAATGTTTAGCAACAGTATGAGCCGAAACTGATAGAGCAACAAATAATTTTTCAAAAAATGTCATTCAAGTTAGTAAACATTGTCAATTCATTGGAGAGACTGAATCAGTGAGTACCGTAATTGCTTTCCGTACGAGATACCATTGGCAGATTTCCAACGCAACAGCGTACTTTTTAAATTTTAAACAAGGCAAAAACTTTTTTTTTGTTTGTAATAATGAAATCTAATTTATGTATTCTTTACAGATTTCAATGGAAAATGGACAAAGTTCTTCTTCCAGAAAAAGGACGGAATTAATGGTTCGTAAATAGCGGTCACTTGATAAAGGATTAAATTATTTAGGCATCGTCGTCGCTGACTCCCTCTCGTTCTTCAAGAAGAGAGTGTAAACTACCTTCCCGGTATCGTGATGATAATCTGCACGTACAAAACAGTGCATCCAGAAGTCCGCAAAGGCCACGCTCTCCAAAAAAGAAGTAAGCAGTTTCAAACACTTCCTTTCATTAAGTTTCAAACGTAAGCAGTTTCAAACACTTCCTTTCATTAAGTTTCAAACAGT
>JAQGAV010003175.1:0-13114 GCA_034691345.1 Phasmarhabditis papillosa | reverse complement strand
TTATTTCCCTTCGTTAATTTATGTTAAATCGCTATAATTTAGCTTCCCATAGTTGGCATGTACCGTCTAGATCAAATTTGCAAAAGAAATAATGCGAAAATATAAAAAACAACAAGCGAAACAGGCTTTTCAATTTTTCGAATTTTGTACGTAATTAGTCGGACGGTGATTTTCTCTGTCACAGTAAATTAAACGGTCAAACATGAAGACCGGCCGTTAAACATGTTATGAGCAATTGTTTGAAAATTGCGGGCCGTAACAGATATGGAACACAAAGATGGAATATAATACATGTTTTTAGGAATAGAAAACTCAAAATTCTAATTTCAAGAGAGTTTGTCTCTGTGTTGAATTAACTCTCTATTATATGAATATGTTTATAATTTAGAGCGGGACATGTTCACCTTCCGCGAAGTTCCGGTCTCTGAATCCGTGAGGATCTGAGGCTGTGGGTTCGACTCCCCGTAGCTGCAAAAGGCTTGGGAAACTTACAGCTTATTTATCCCATGTTTCGTACCCCCGAAGACTGAATGTTGGAAAGGATCGTCTTTTCTCAGAAGATTCCGGAATGAATGTCTGAAACCCTACCTCGAAGAAATCTACTATTATTGTGATTAGAGTGATACAGAATATAAAATACTAAGACAATACTATAACGGTCGTTCCCATTCCTTAGGAATAAAAACCGTCCCGGCTAATAATCTCTAAAGATGCTTAAGTAAACGTGAATGTAGTCGAACACCATTTTGCCTAAAACTTTACAGCCGGAACAATTTATTTTGCATTTCTGTGACGGTAACGTTAGTGAATCTGAAACTGTTTCTTACCTTTTTAGTTCAGTTGGGAGACTCACACAATAATCGGGCCCACAACCGTTTCGAACCGGCACTGTGGGCCCAAATTCCCAAAAGAACTTTCTAGTATAGTCCATTTCAATACCTAGATTTCCAGCGCGGTATCACGAGCGGGCGCTGTGTTGTAAAAAATGAATGTAAAATCGGTCGACGTGCTGCTTTCTTTCCAAAAGTGCACTCATATTTTCTAATACAGCTCCCCGTTCGTGATATCTCGGGCTGGAAACCTAGGTCTTGAGATAGACTATATATTCTATTCTCTACTTATCCTCTATAAACATTTTAATTTATAAAAACAAAAATGTAACGATTGATTGATCTACTTCTTTCACCTGGATTGCTCTACATCAGCGGTGGACTTCGAGGCTTTTCTTCAACAGTATATTCATTTTAGCATAACAACGCCTCTCTCCAGCATACCGGCTGAGGTATTCATAATTCAAGATGTTATTATGCAAAAGTATTTTATGTTAACACTTTTATTACAAAAGTTTATTATAAAAAAGCAAAGTTATAAAATGACCCGTAATGAACAGAAAAACAATAAACTAAGGTGAGTTGACTGATGAAAAATGGAAATCAATATGGAGTAATATTGTATAAAAGTTGTATTTCATTTAAAAAATCATAAATTCATAGATAAAGTTTACGGTTAAAATAAGAAATAAATGTTTATTCTAAAACCTATAACGGGAGAATGGTATTATAGCAGCGGTGGTATAGTCTGTAACAAGAAAAAGGCTGCAAGGTGCAGTGTTAAACGAGAGCTTTCGCAATTACGTATTTGGATTTTATGAAATCAAACCATCGCAAAAAGACGCCATGATATTTTTCTATTAACACCCAATAAATTGCGCTTCTAATCATACCAAGAACATCTACTTTCTACGAAAATTGAGCAATTTCTGAAAGCCTTTATAACACCGAGCCTTGCAGCCTTTTTCTTGTTACAGACTATATCTTAAAATTAGAAGATGATCTTGTATTCAACTAAGCTTGTTGTATCTTTCCTGATTGTGTTTGAATTCTATTAACTTCTGACTTTTTCTCATGTGGAAAAACAAAGAACATTGCAAGAAGAGAACCGTCCATACAGAAGAAAATTGTATTAGAAAGCTGAAATAAGAAAAAGTTATATATTTTAAAGAGCGATGAAAACTGTAAGCCCTTGCCCACTTTTAAAAAAGCACTTTTTTTAAGGTCGGTCCCACACTATTCACTCTAAAGAGGACATTTGGTATGGTTTTTGAGATCTGATCTGAGAATTTACATCTAAAACGTTGAACCGCCTACCATACCATACCGCGTGCCTACCCTAACTTTCACAATTGTTATTGGAGATCTTTCCTTCAGTTTTGATCTGATTAATTGGTTATGTACTGGCTAGAAACGGGCATATTTGACAATTCCATTCTAACAGGGATGGAATATTGCGGCTGGGCCCAGGAATGCTCGTTTTAAAATCTTGGGCACATACGTTGATGTTAGAGGCCGAAACTGGCGGACTTCTCACATGTCCGCCCGGCCAGTGCTTACCCGTTGCCGAATATATTGAAAACTGACAGGACCTTGCCGACTCTTTCCTAATTCCTCTACGGATTGGTCGGCCACGGTATTTTAGTCTATTCTTAAACACTTACCATCATATAGAAATCATCAATTCCTACAGAATAAATGATAGCATGAGCTTCCATAACCCAAGTGAAGGCAACGGGAGCCAATGGAACAAAGTCAATACAACGGGAAGAAACGGCCTTGTACTATAATAATAATAATAATATTAATAATAATATTAATTAAATGTAACAATATGAGATTAATTCAAGGAACAGCTAGGAGAAGTGGGGATGAAAACGGCAAGAAATGAACCAAGAACTCGGAAAGAAAGCATCAACAATCATATATATATAATCTTGAATGTTGAATGAATTATTATAATATACATAATATCTCATGTCATAACTGGGAACACAGTGTGAACCTAACTTATTTAACTGATTTATATTATATTCTATTCTATTTAGTTATACTTTAATATTTATTTCGCAGTAATATTCAAATGTAAGTACTTACAATAAGATACGGACATACAAGTGAACCAGCAATCTGAGCAGCAGACGCAATCTGACCAGTCAGCTGAAAATAAAAACTGTCATGTCAAAATAAACAGATTATCGGCGAAGTGGCTAGGTCCGAAAGTTGGGCCAGGCCCGGCCATGCATTCCCACCAAGAGAATGCCATATCAGAATAGGTATTTGTTAATAAATCGCAGGACAATGCTACCTCGTGCTTTCGAAGTTATATATTATCTTGGGAGACCTAGGTTTCCAGCGCGGTAGCATGCGAAGAAGCGGTGTTCTAATAAAAAAACCAATTTTCTCTTAATTTTTATTATACACCGCTGTCTTTCACTCTACCGCCCAGGATAACTGAGTCTTGTAACCAACTGTATATAGTCAGACAAAAGACCTCAGTACGCGGTGGTATACATAAGCTTCCGCAATTGCGTAGTTTTCTTTTTCTGGACATTATACAGAATAAAACTAGTACAATAATATTTTTCAGATAACAAACAAAAAAAATTAGCATCGAACCATATAATGGAAATTTAATTTTACCACAGTTCGAGCGATTTTTGAAACCTTAAACAACACCGCGCACTGCTGTCTTTTTTTTGTTATGGACTATAGCTATCTTTACGAGCTTATATAGAACCGGATAAGTTCTGGAGTCATTTCAATTCTAACAAATTTTGAGCCGAAACCGCATGAGCGTAAGATTTTGAAGTTAAACGTTCCTATAGTCTGTATCAAGAGTTAGATTTCTAGCGCAGTGTTATAGAGAGAAGCGTTGTTATATAAAAGTGTTATATAATATATATATATATATATATATATATGAATGTATATATATATATATGAATGTCAGCTGAAAATAAAAACTGTCATGTCAAAATAAAGAGATTATCGGTGAAGTGGATAGGTGCGAAAGAAGGGTCCAACCCCGGCCATACATTCCCACCAAGAGAATGCCATATCAGAATAGGTATATGTTTATCAATCGCAGAACAATGTTACCTCGTGCTTTCGAAGTTCATATTATCTTTGGAGACCTAGGTTTCCAGCGCGGTAGCATGCGAAGAAGCGGTGTTCTAATAACACATTTACCGATTTTCCGTTTCTTTTCATTCGACACCGCTGTACTCTACCGCTCTGGAAAACTGAGTCTTGTAACCAACTGTATATAGTCAGACAAAAGACCTCAGTGCGCTCCGCTGCTCAGCAGGATACCGCGCTGGCAATCTATTTCTTGCTACAGACTATAGTTATTGTCTGTATAGAATACCTCACGTCCATCTTCTTCATTGAGGCTGCCAATGTAATAGAATAAAATAAATAGACAAGAAAATATTAGAACAACTATTTTAGAAAGCCTTCTCTGAAAACAATAAGAATCTATATAGTCAATTTCAAGAATAATGAAGCCGTGGTAAGAAATCTATTTTTGTATTTTTGTATTCGCTGACTGCTCGCGTTCTGCTGGCCTATTTTGCCAGCAGAACGCGAGCAATCTGCAAACGCTTTACAGCCACAGCTGCAGTTGCCACCACCGCGCGCAAACTTTACCGGCAGTTGCGGAGGAGAAAATCGAAAATATACGCAGGGACCACGGACCACAATGGCTATAGTATTTGTAACTAAATTATACCGATTTTAAGCAAACACAAGTGTTTTTTTGGGATTTACAAGCAAAATTTGCATATCCCTGCATAACGAGTTAATTTTAAAGATTTAGTAAAATCTGATTGGATTCTTGGTTATCTAGCCGCTTGACCGGAGACACTGCGCCTTTTATAAGTTGGGCCGGCCCGGACCATCTAAACTTATTTTCCGTCCCGTACCGGCCCATACGTAACCCTGTTTTTGTGAATTCAACAATAATCATATAAAGATTCTACCTTTTTCGATCTGAAGAATAAGAGGGCTACTAGAAATAATGTTTGCATAAATACTGCATAACTTTGTAATAGAATTAGTTTTGTATCTTGTAAGAAAACGGAATACCGTAACCATAGCGAAGATCTGCAATTGAACAACTTATATGTAAAAATAAGTAGCACGGATCGCATACCTCATTTACAAGGTCATATCACGATCTGTGCAACTGAGTTTTTTCAGTTGATTTGGTTTAAGCGTTACAGTGAAAAATAAGCTTTAAGTTTAATGAAAGTCCTTTTAGACCAATGCCTCCGCTGACTAGCCTTGGTGGTCTGAATTAGTATAGTTGGCGAGTTTTGGGCATGTTACCTCGGAAAATAATAAATGGCTATTTGGAAGGGTAAGCCGGGCGGTTGGTTTTTACGCAATAAAGGTGCGATAAGTATTATAAAATGATGTTTTGAGGTAGTATTTTACAAGTAAAACTTTTCGTGCATCCGAAAACTTGATACAACCGAGCCGTCTCTGCTCAGAAGATTCCGGAATGAATGGCCAAAATTCTGCCATAAAGTATCAAAAAACTTTATAAAAAGTGAAACATCTTTCGAAAATTCCTCGAATCGATCCGATATTCCGGATTCCTTTTTTAAGAATACCTCACTGAGGATAAGGGAGGAACTCACCCAACTACCGCACATACATATGGTAAACAAGTATCGCTGTCACTCGACTGTCGTCGAATCCATTTCCAAACTGCCTGACTGAAAAAAATAGATATTCTGAATTGGAAGTGTTTTCTTTTTGAATATTAATAATTGTTATTCTTCAGTATCCTTCACGGGTCGCCGCGCCCTACGGCAACGGGGCAAAGCAAATTCAAATATCCAAATCTTGTTGCACCAATCCTGGCTTATTTTGTTAATTAACTCTTTACTATTTTTATAATATTCGAAAGAGCTTGCAAAAAAATATGTACTTGAGATTTTTCGAAGTATTTCATTTGCTAGTTTTCATTAACATACAACTTTAATGTTTTAAAAGGGACACAGTCCTTTATTTCGTTTGTCCTCTTTGGCGAACCTTGTCTTCAACTCAGACCGTACATGGCAAAATTAATAAAAGCGTCCACAAGATAGCTTCTACACTAGACCACTTGACCCGAAGATCTCATAGTCATGGCAAAAGCCGAACAAGCATCAACTAATAGGCCAATAAGAACATCGCGCATCATCTGAGTCCGGCGCAATATAGTCTATGTATTTAAATAGACTAATAGTTGTTCCCCGGACACACAAATAGAAAAATAAGAATCTATATAGTCTCTAACAAGAACTAGATTTCAGGCGCGGTATCCTACAGTGAAGCGGTGTTTTAAAAAAGAAGGAAAAATACACGGCTCGCCGCGCCCAACAGAAACGGGACAGAGCAAATTCAAATGATCAAATCTTAATGCTCATAACATGACTTATTTTATTAAGTAATTTATGTTACTGTATTTCATTGGAAAGGCCATATATCAATCTGTGCAACTGAGTTTTTTCAAATGATTCGGTTAATGCTTTCCAGAGAAAAATGAACTTTAATTTTAAAATGAGAGCACAATCCTTTAATCTCACTGTCTCCGTTGGCGAGCCGTGTATGTAGTAGATGTATTGGGAGTATTTACTTTAAAATACATTCATTTTTATATAAAACAACTGTTTCCCATAATACTGAGATTGTGACTGTATAATATAAATACATAATTTAATTATTAAAGTTCTCATAATATATAAATAAAAGATCTATATTTACTTACATAGGACTAGTAATTAATGCAACTGCATGGATAGCTGTTGAAGTTAGAAATAAACTCCAAACTAGATTAGAAGTGTACAGCGAGAAGAGTTCCGATATCTCCAACATGTCTGGAATATACAAATATTATAATAACAAACCACCGAAACAAAAGAGACGATCAATCAATAAAGCAAAAAAGAATTAAAGCATTTTACAAATACAATAAGCTGTACAATTCTCAGCCAACGTAACATATAAAATAAACTTTTATCATATGTTAGCTGCTGCACTGTTAGACTGATCATAGTTCCAGTATTCCCATTCAAATCCAACTCTTTTCACACCGCGCGTTCCCGGGTTTGCTTCTGGAATTGGTCAGAATTAGAGGTATGGAATGGAATTAGAGGTCGATGGTTCGAATCCCCCCGAAGAAAGAATTCTTGCAAATTTGTTCTGATTCGTCGCCTCCGCTCCCTGGGTGCTGTGCTATAAAGTCCCACTTCCTTTGCTTCCCTCGTCTCACTTCTTCGCTCGAAACATCTGTGATCTCGTGTTTCGTAAAACATATTAACAATAATAAAATAACAACCTGTCGGAAAAGTTCAAAATATCTTTCTGCTGCGCTTTCAAGACCACAGGTATTACAGCATTGAATCATCGAGAAATCGGCGTCGGTTTTGCATCTGAAATGATTAATTTTAAAAATTTTTCAGACTTGAAGGAACTTTGCAAGGTGAGATTCGTTAATTTTTGGGTATTGTAAATGTTTCGTTTTGTTTTGATGGCCACAGCTGTTCTTTTATCTTAATTTATAGGTACAGTCCATCTAAAAAGCTAGGTTTCCCGCGGTATCACGATCGGGGCACAGTGTTATAAAAATGAATGTAAAATCGGTCGGCGTGGTGTTCTCCAAAATTACATTCATTTTTGTTAACAAGGCGCCCCGCTGGTGATACCCCGCTGGAAACCTCTAGGTTTTCAGATAGACTATAAATAGGGGTCAAAGGTGGAAAGCCCAACATCGATTTTGTTAATGAAAACAAAATATGTACTGGAAGTTGAATAGCCTCGAAAAAGCTTACCTTTCCACAAATTGTGTTGGGTTGGATTGCTGAATTCGTTTGCATGCAATGCTCGAAATGGTGTCAGAACAGCAGGGCGGCGCCGGTGTGCCGAGTGCTAAAAAATGCTAAAAAAAAAAAAAAAAAAAGAGTTATCAGAATTTTTACACAATATAAACGAAATGTCTTAAATCGGGAATCTTATACAAGTTAACGTCGCTACATTTGGTAATAGAATGCCTTACATATTGGGAATTCTTTTCAGGTTTGGGCATTTCATGGGCCGGCCCGGGCTGGAGCCGATATTTTTTGAGAAATCGGACCGGGCCGGATGGGGGCCGAACATTTGAAAAACGGCCGGGCCCTGTCTCTTTTCTTCCCAATTAAACTGATTGAGACAAACTTACCTTTCGACAATTCACTATTACCACGCCCAGTCTTCTCAATTCTGGCGTCTTCGTAGGGCATCCAAGGGTCACCAAGGCAAGCACCTAAAAATTAAATGTTTTAGACTGAGCAAACAGTGGAAAAAATTTTAAACAATTTTTAACGATGAAAGACTAATTTGATAAATTATGCTCGCATATAACAGAACTTGCAACATTTACATATAAACACTCATTTAACATGCTAAATTTTATCAAATGAAACTAATTGACTGTAATATGCAAATACAGTTTATATTAATTAAGCTTACTTTTGTTTATATTTGGAACAAATGTATTAATATAGTTTCACCTCAAAGCAAACATTGAAACATATATAGTCTCAAGACCTAGGTTTCCAGCGCGGTATTATGAGCGGGGCGCCGTGTTGTAAAAACGCACCACGTCTACCGATTTTACATTCATTTTTATAATACGGCGCCTGGCTCGTGCTACCGGGCTGGAAGTCGTGGTCTTGAGATGGACTATTCTTTATAACTATTTTATAATTCAGCAAATTCAAACAATTCAATTCATTTTTATTATAAATATTAATATTACAACATATATTAAACAAGCAACTCACCAATAATCACTGCTAAAACTGTAAAACTTTTCATTTCCTTAGAACGGACCAGCTGTCTGTACAATGACGACTATTCTGTTGTTCACTAGAGACTTTATAGTGGTTCTCTTTGCTCTTCCGGTTTCCGGACCGGTCAGGGGCAGGCCGGTGGGGGCAGTCGGCATGCAACCCGCCAAATACATGCAGAGTGGACGCGAGATGAACGCCGCGTCTCCGAAATGAGCACGCAAAACCAGGCAGAGACCGGATGCCTTTAAAAGGCAGCACGGACGACGCTGAACCGATTTGGCAAACGGGGAAATTGGTTCTGATTTGGCGGTAATTTCTAACCGAAAAATGAAATAAAATAGGAATCTTTCGTGAAGTTTAATAAATTTTGAAATATATAGTCAGCGCCAGGAGTAATAATGGGGTGTTGAAAAAGAATCTCGTTAAAAATGGCTGGGCAATCTTCAAAAAACGAAAATTCAAGCAATATTCTCCGAACGAGGAATCAAACCACAGCCTCAAGGCCTCACAGATTCAGAGACCGCTGCTCTAACCACTAGGCTAAACCACCTAGTTATAATTGTAACGGCATTTACTTAGGTCATCATAGGCTAAAACATCGGCGCTCGACCATCCTTAAAAAGTCTACGGCTTCTTATACACATTTTCCAGTATCTCTATTCTCGGCAAACTTTTTCTACGTTCCTCCCGTAATCCCGTTCTGTGCAAGGGCATTTCTCTGTGTCTCCGAATGACGGAGATCTTGTTTTGACGTTTATTTGTCCTGTACCGATCATCATACGTTAATCATCCACTAGTCTGTCTATTTGCACACAGAACATTCCAGAAATTAATGAAATATGCATCAGGAAATTGAGGAATGTGCAGCACATGGAATGTTTTATCTGAAAATGAATGTTAAAAATATCAGTAACATAAAATTTCTTTAATTGCTAAAGTTCTATGCAAGAATAATAATGAAGTGATAAAAAAGAATCTCGTTGAAAATGGGTCTCAAAGTATTCGAAAATATACGCAGAATTGCCTAAAACTACATAAGTAACACTCCATTATTCTTCTTGAATCAGACTAGCGCTGAAATGGTAGCAGTGGTAAACAAGCTGCTCTTTCTTAAATATCTTTAATATATATGGAATTTTGGTGGATTATTTTATAATTATTATGAATCCAAAAAGTTGCCAATGATTTACTAATTTGAAGGCCTATTTCCGGGATAGATTACTTCTTGAAGCATTTACTTCAACAGTTCGGACATTCAGGCCAAGGCAAAATCATCAAACTTAAATATGTGATCTTTCCCGTTGTCAAGTTGAACGTTTTTATATTTTTCATACAAATGATAAGTTGTTTGTAGGGCTGGGAAAAGGGCGGCCCGTTTCTCAAGATTTTGGCCCCGGCCCGGCCCGTGAAATACCGCTTTGTGCTCTGCTTGTTTGTGCCCGCCAACTTCCAGTCTTCGACCTTTTTCCTCCCTGATATCACTAGTACATTTTCTGTTTGTTGAAAGCGAATCCGAAATGACTCAGTCGTGGCCCATGAGCCTGTTTAAACACAGTTTTCTGTAAAAAAAGTGTAACCTGTAACTATTCTACAAAGAACTTGTAATGGAATACTCTTTAAGTAAACACTACCACATTTAACGCCTTTGTCGGGATATTTACTGCGCGCGTAATAGTTATGCCCCCACCCGCGTGGTTTAGCAACACAAGTGGAAGGAACGAAATGTTTCAGGAATGTTTGTACGGTAGGAAAACGGATTGATTCAATACACCTTGAGAAGTGGCTCTTAAACAAGAAAATAGAAACATATTTTGGAAAGGTACATTTATGTATCTCTGTTGTGATTCGGCTAATTGATTACAAAACATGTATTTTTGTCAAGATTGCAGTGATTTCAAACTTCTTTTTTCAATTTAGCTTTACTATTAAGTCGGGTTTCGGGTGGGTACATTCTTTTTCACCGTTTTACCGCTCTTTTTCAAAAAACGTAGCGAATGCTCACCCAAATGCAGCCGTTGTTGTTTCCAATTGTTTCAGAAATTCTACGATGAGCATGAAATGCGTTCTTCATTTTTGAACTGAAAATTGCCTCGCTTTACTGACTAAAATTAATAATTTTCGCTAATAAATAATTATCATACCAAGTGTGTCATCTACAAAAACATCATTCGAAAAAAATTCAAGCAGTGTGGAAGAATGTAATTTGCCTCTGGATATAATAAAGGTTTGCGGAGAACATCTGTCACATTTGTATCGCCTTCGAGTTGGTTTGATGATATTTTTGTCGTGCTTATGATATGATGCAAATAAACTCTAAATTCATAATAATGAAGGATTTATGTATACAGTTATATTAAGCGCATTCTTGAACGAATAATTGTTCTTTAACATGAAAATCACACAATAAAATACTACAATGCCAATAGGATTAGTGAGCATTTTTTATTTTTGACGGAAACAGAGAGAGAAGACCTTGAATGGGCAGATTAAAATAAAAACTAAATGTTCGACAGGGTTTCGTTTTTTTTATTAGCTCTACTAGGAGCTAATAAAAAACACCTTAACCTTAATTCCTATAGAGCTATACGTACAATAGGCCGCATTTCCTGTATGCCCTTCGACTCCCCGTAGCTGCAGAAGGCCTCTTCTTTAATTTCTCTTCTTTCATCTTTACTTCTATAAAGATGGCCTGTCTCAGAGAAGATATAAATATTTAAATGTGCCCTGGACATGACACTAAATCCACATTATTCGCTTGCGCTTGTGTATTGCAAAAAGTGAATGTTTCAGGCATGCACAGAAGATTATCGCTTTTTCTTTCGACAATAGATGGTTCATAAAATGGCAAATATATATCGATATAAAAAATTTCCACACTGAAACTAGAACAATAGATCTGCGATTGGGTTGGGGAAACGGGTTTATGTCAACTATATAATACAACAGGCCCAAGTAACATATAAGAATTAAGATTCGTTAAAAGTTTTCAAATATAGCGCCAAACATGTTCCTGATAAGTTATTGAACCTGGTACCTCAGGGCAATCAGCATTAATTTGAATTTGAATTCCTCTGATAATCCGTAACCATTACTTAAGCTACATCTATTTTACCGATAAGTTCTAAACTGACTCAAGTTCAGGGTCTTCTAGTGACGCCGACGCCCCGCCCCCCATTTCCATTTGATTCTAAATGAATAGAGTGCAAAGAATAGAGTCAAGTTTCAAACTGAGGGCGAAAAGTTCATTTTGAGTCTAAACAGTTGTCGAATGCTGTTTCGTCTAGTTTTATTGTTCATAGTTATTCCGAATGTTACACCACAAGTAACCAGGAGAACTGGAGCCAATGAAACCAGTAAGTGCGACAGAATGTGAAGTGAGAAAGTGAATGTTGCAAAATGTCTGATATACTGAGTTAGATTGTGTCAGTAGTAGTCCCTTAATTCATTTTGCGTTTTAAGAATAAAATATATATAAACTTAAAAACAAAATATCATTCACAAAGTAAAGAGTTTTAATAACTGCATTGCTACTATTATAATAAGCATTGATAATTCCCGCTAGATGTAGTTTTTCCAAATTTGTGTTTTTTTTGTATCAGATTTAAATGTTTCGAAAATTGATAGGTAACTTCAGAGATGGTTATCCGTCCGGCCCTGCCCGGTCTCGGTTTCAAAATTTCAGGCCGGGTAAATATGTCGCCAAATTCACCAGTTTCTACGATTATTCTTGCACCCGAATACACCCGAATAAATATGTGGTACGAACAATTCTATTAAAATCGCGAACATTCAACTATAGCAAATTAATTTCAGTTTACATGAACTTCCTTGGTCATCAGGAGCGGCTGATGGACCATATATTCCAGAATTACCGTTCACAAACATCCATAATTTATACACTACGTGAGTTAACTCGCAAAAACCACCACTTTTTTATTGGATAAAAATATTTCATGCACTAGTTTTTTCTGCGCTCTATCTAAATTAATCAGTTGGGATCAAAGGAACTGCCTACGCAAAAATGAGCCCAGCTCCCGTCCATCGTCAAAATTTTTGGAATTTTTTGGCCCAGCCCATTGCGGAGTCTGCAAATACATATGGCTCATTTTAAAAATTCAACATTGCCTAATTTTAGAAGAAAATAACATTACGAACAAACCATCACCGTTCCCGCTCAATGTTAGACTGGCTTTTCTGAAATTGATTGAAGTGGTAGGTTATTGTGGAGCAAAAGTAAATGTTTCAAGCTGTATTGTATGGAAATAACAATTATAGATAATAGTTCCATCTTTGTTATCGTATCTAAAATAAATTAGCTTCCTTAGGACGGTGATTAATTTCTTAAGTTCACCCTGTATATAGTCGAGTTCAAAAGTAATACGGCTGTGTTAATAAGCAGGAGTGTTGCAATATTTTGTCTGAGTAAGGCAGTGCGAAAGCAAGTTTGCAATCTGCTGATAC
>JAQGAV010003174.1:0-13114 GCA_034691345.1 Phasmarhabditis papillosa | reverse complement strand
CGGCATCACGAGCGGGGAGCAGTGTTATAAAAAATGAATGTAAAATCGGTCGACGTGGTGCGTTTTCTCCAAAGGTAAATTCATTTTTTATAACACTGCGCCCTTGTGATGATACCGCGCTGGAAACCTAGGTCTTGAGATGGACTATATATGTACTAAAGTTTTACTCTCTTATTAGGTATGAAGGTCGTATATATAAAGTACATAAAAGTACAAAGTAACAAGTTTAAAGGTCTGTTTGCATCAGTATTACCCTTTTATAAAAGATCTTATCGAATCCAATAGAATCACTCTTGTTTAGAAATTAGTGTTCATTTTGTTCAAATCAAGGAAGTAACTTGCAGAAAAGTTTAAAGTTCATATAGCCAAGAGTAATGATGGAGTGTAAAGAATTCAACGCTTGTCTGAGCCTCTTTTACGAGCACCGCGCCAGCATCTGGCGGCTACTCTACGTTCAATATTCTACTTTGCAAGAAGTGCGTGCAATTTGCTGCAGGCGCAGTGTTACAAATCCTAAAAATACGCAGGTGACACTCCATTATTCTTCTTGAATCGCATTATAACTTGAAGATGAAGAGGGTAGAAAATACAGAAAGTTACAACTTGCAACAAATCGTTTATATTTTTCGAATGATTGGATTAGAAAGGCAGAGTTAACGTTGTTCTACGGTGTTTAACCGAGATTGATCATTTAATTGTAGGGACCGGCACCCAAAATTGAGACTTTGGATTTTGTATATTTTGTGATGTTGTTATGTAGCCTTAATAGTACTGATTACATAACAGAAAACAGAATTGAAAAATAATGCCTAGTTTTTGAGATAAATAAATAATAGTGTCCATGTCTTTAGAGTCAAAATATTAGTTACCCGGACAAATATATAAAATAAATCTTATTGGAAACAAAGTTATTAAAATTAAATCTTCTAACATTAACTTCAAAATAAGATAATTGTACGTGCATAGTCGGTAAAAACAAATACTTCCAACAATAAGAGCTTTCTCGAGTCATCTCAGCAAAAAAGAGCTTCACTTTGCTTAGCTTCGAAGTGGGGAAATCCCTTTTCAGCTGTCATATTAAAGGACTGTAAAGACTGGTTCTGACCGGATTGTTGTCATTTCGAATCCTCAAGCAGACAGCAGCAGCAGTCGTTTTACAGCAAATAAGAAAACGAAGAGGCTATGAATCATTCCTAACATTAAACAAATAAACAAATTACGTCGTTTGTCAGCTATATGGATGTTGTAAGGGTCTTATTGGAGAAAAAGTATAAAAATTAGGAACTTTTTTTAGGAAAGAGAAAGGATAATTCCAAACTCCATTTTTGCTGAAATTGTCTCGGTTTATTTTCCAAAGGGAATATATTAACTTGACATAAGAGAAGTTCTATAAGGCCTATGCATCCGTATGTGTTTTATTTTTTTAGTCTTCGAGAGCACGAAACATAGGATTAATGAGTTGCTGCTGATTTCCCAAACCTTCTGCAGCTACGAGGAGTCGAACCCACAACCTCTGATCCTCGCGGATTCAGAGACCGCGGCTCTAACCACCAGGCTAAAGCACGCGCACGGTTGTTGTATCCTAGTGGTTAGAGCAGCCTTCTCGGAAACCGCGAAGATCTGATGATGTGGCTTCAGTTCTGCAGAAGGCTTGGGAAAACAGCAACTTACTTTAAATCCAGAACTAATGAATTCGATACGCTTACCTCTACCATTTTATCGTGTTGCAGTCTAGTAAATGGGTATTTCGTTGTATTTCTGGGTGTTTCTTTTATTATCAGAAGGTATTAAATGGTAAATAACAAACGGACTATGAATATTGTTATTGCACAGCAAAAACCATTTATTTTGATACTATACGCAAATAAAACGGTAGACTTTTGGAGAAAACAAGTAAAAAGGAAATAACGACGGGGGTATGCGAAGAATTGCGAACTTTTTTATGTTATATAGAATAGGAACTGCATTTTTCGGCGCATGATTCTAAATTCAGGCATGATCGGAACACGCCTCGCTAACGGCCGCATTAGGGTTAAAGGACTGTATGCCTTTTTAAAACTTAAACGTAATTTTTTGAAATGGCTGAACTAATGTTTCCCAAAAACTCATTAGAACAGATTAGAAATGGGCTATGAAATCGTACCAACATAAATGTACTTGCCTGTCAAATAAATCCAGGATTCGTACACCCAATTTTCGCTCCTCGATGTTGCTATGCTCATTTCGTTCGGAGCCGTGGGAACGAGTCCCGCTACCTTTCCCTCTCGAACGAATGAAATTTTAGAAAGCACGAACTACATAGACCAGAGCTGTTTATGGAGATTTTTGGGTTTTTTTTGAAACCGACGCCTTGTCCTGGCCGGGCAGGCCGGATAACCACCTCAGCCATAGACAATCACCTAGAGAGCGGAGGATTCTGTTTTCGGGGGGAATCGGATCATCGACCTTTAGTTTACGAGGCAAAGATATATGAGTTTTCTTCCACTAACACTCCAAAAATCGGATAGAAAAGCAGAAAATGATTTATATTTAAATAAACGAAATGTTTCTCTTTGTACAATAATGTTCCTTTCTAGGTGTTATACTCGTTCTGCCTAATTTAACAGATCAACAGAGTTTAAAAGAGAAATCCTGTTTAAAATGAATAAAAGGCCTTGTAGGGGGGATAGAATGCCGCTAAACGTCATGCAAAACGACCGTTTGCCAAACTGACAGTATCTAGGTACAGTCAGGTTTGAAACATTAGAAATCCTAAATGGAAAGTTTAGAAATAGAAGACCGGGGATTTGGTAAACAGAGCTTCATAAGCTTCTGTTTTCATTCAGACTCTGCAAAGACAAATCAGTTTTCACAAAAATAATAATTGAATACAATATGCTGCAAGAGCTAGGTATTCATAACGTTATCCTGAAAAAACGCAGTGTTATAGTCGACGGACTAATCGTTTGCAGCTAAAGGTCTAAAAATTAGAATGAGAGCTCACATTTGCTCTAATTTCTCTAATGAGATCTAATAAGTTTACAGTTCGTACCATAACCCCTTGCAAGCGATTAGTCCACCGACTAAATCTAGCGATGTTTCAGGAAAACTCTTTCAACTTACCGAATGTTCAACATTTTCTGTAGTATTTAAAAAAGTTATAAAAGGCTTGCGACGGGGGAGGGATCGAACCCACAGCCTCTCATCCTCACGGATTCGTAGACCGACTCACTAACCATTAGGCTATGGATCACCTTATTGTTAGTTAGGGGGATTAGTTTCTTTAGTAAACAATCTTAAATTATTCTATTCTTAACAGATCTTTCACAAACTACTCTAATCCCTAACATCCGCTCTCTTTTTTCTAATTCTCGTTTTTGCTTTGCTTAAGGTGGGTTCCTACAGTGATTCATAGAGTGTAAATAGACTTGTTAATCTCTTGCCGGAAAACGGAACCAATAAGTACAAATAAAATATAATAACAAGAAGAAAGAAGATGTATAATTGTTAGGGGGATCAGTAATTAAGTAAAGTCGTGAGTTCCGGTTGCGAAAACTTACATATATTCGGATTCAAAAGTAATGAGGCCGTGTTAATAAGCAGGAGTGTTGCAGTATTTTCTCTGAGTCAGACAGAGCGAAAGTAATTTTTTTTTTCAAAGAAGAAGGTGTCAAGAAAATTAAATGCTCATTTCGCTGCTTTCTTCAGCTTCAACGCTTGCTAAATACGCACAATATATGGCCTTTGTACTCTTGAAAAACAGTATAGTCCTTTAATTAAATTAATTTTAAACGTTTTTATTTATCAAACTTTCATGGATATAGTTTATGAACTATCCCCAACCATCATATTTCAAAAGAGATTAAGAGAAGTTAATAGCCTGTTCAAGCAATTTAGAGGTGAACCAAGAACGCGCTACCATTACCAATTCACTTACTATACATAGTTTTTAGGAACAAATTTTTTCTTAAAAAATATGCATCGGCCACAGTGGAATTTTTCATGAATAACACCGAGCACAAAGGCTTCAATCTGAATAAGAAGATGGCTAAAATCCGATGATGGTAGTCTATTTTGTAGAAGTTCACCAGGAGTTAGGAAATACCGTATTCAAAAGGCTCCAAGAACACTTTTTCGACAGAAAAACCTATTTAAAACATAGAAAAAGCAATCTTCTTGCCTTATCGGCTTATTTTCTGCCGTTCAAAAGAAGTTGGCCTTGAAAGTTGCAAAATAAGGATTATACTCTATTTTGAATACGGCACAACTCTGTATTATAATGATGTATTGTAGTGAAAGTAGTTAGTTAGTATTCATATGACGCGCCCTGTTGATAATCTGTCCCGCTGCTGGGTATACTGTATTACAATTGGAGCGCGCCATCAAGGGCGACCTCACAGCCACAAAACTAGTTGACACTCGAAATGACAGAGCCTCCCATTGTTAGTGCCATACTCAAAACATGACAAATATTGTTGGAAAATATTGATTCGAACGATTTTGTAGGGAGAAAGGGAAAAGAAAGTTTCTAAGTTTTAAAGTTTAACATTAAAGTTTCTAAATTTTGTTTATTCGTTTTTCGAAACACGAGATCACAGATATTTGGAGGGAAAAAGTGAGAAGATGGAACCATAGGAAGTGGGACTTCATAGCACAGTACCCAGGGAGTGGAAGCTACGAAACAGGCATAATAAAGCTCTTTCTACAGTTCCGTCTTTGGTTTGGAAGTGCTTTTATGATTCTACAATTAAGTTAATAAGAATTAGAATATAAGTCAAAATACTCTGCTTGTTAGAAGGTGTGTTAGCAAGAATACCTCCACGCTAGAAGATAGAAAAGCTATGAAAACTCAGAACTGTACGAGTAACGAAAGATGCTAATGGTTAAGATGATAAGGAACTCGGCCATTCATTCCGCAATCTTCTTAGCAAAGACGGCTTCTTTCTAACATTCAGTCTTGTAAGGGGCGCGAAACATGGGATAAATAAGCTGCTGGTTTCTCAAGCCTTCTGCTTATACTGGGATTCGATTCCACAGCCTCACTGATTCAGAGACCGCTGCTCTAACCATTTGGCTAAAGCACCTGGTTCAAAGATATGTCTAACATCAAAGAGTTCTGTATATATGTCATTACTCTATAATAAATCAAGAGCTAAAAGGTCAGAGTAATCTCTCTGATGATAAAATGTACTGCTTTAAGAAGAACAAAAACTATTCTTATACTTTCTTTTCACTATTAAAATGATGATTCAATAAATTTAATGGGGTCGCGGAAATTGTCGCGTTGATGGGTTTACAGTTTGAGAAACGCATAAAATGATATTGACTCAATTTTATAAAATATAGTCAGTTGAATGAACTAAGTTTTCAGAGCCGTATCTAGGGGGCAGCTGCGTTACATGTAAATGAATAGATTGGGAGTATTTTCTTTAAAAGTTCATTCATTATAATCTAACACCGCTCCTCCTCAGGACACTGCGCGCTGGGCTCGCCTGGCTATAACGCAACGATGCAGAGCAAAATCGGATTGCGAAAACTTGGTGGGCGATTCCTGGATCTATTTGACAGTCAACTGATGTTTATTTTGGTTCCATTATATAGCTCGTTGTTTGATCTAGGGAAATGAGTTTTTTGGGAAAAAATAGTATAGTAGTTTCTGAGTAAAATTAAGCTTATTTTTATAGATGGGCACAGTCCTTTGACTCTACTGCGACCGTTGGTGAGCCGTGTGCGCTGGAAACCTAGCTCTTGCAAAAGACTATAGTAAAAAACAGTATCTTCTAAACAAATAACTTAATAACTATATTATTATTAATAATAATATTAATATAATAATATTATATTACCTGTTCGTACATTCTCGAATAAGTGTTACAAATTCTCATTTTCATCTAATATTAGCTGATAGTATCAATTTTGTAGAGTAAAAATGCTGTGGTTTGCGCACTAGTAACTTTAGGATGAAAATGGCTTTGAATAGGATTTATGGATAATCCAGCTGGCCCTACTGGCATTATACTGGCATTCTACTGGCACCTGCGGGAACCGGCCAATCTAGCCAAGCCAAATCAGGTTTATTACTCAATATTTAGGACAAATCGATATAAAAATAATGCAAAATAGAATCATCAAATGGAAATTTATAATTTTAGGCCGGGGATTTGTATTTTCGGTTTTCGAATACTTGCAGAGCCATTTTCAATGAGATTCTTCTTTAACACTCCATTATTGTTCTTGAATAGAACTATATTTTACTCTTATTGACCGATTATTGTTATATAATTACTTAAAAACTCTGTTCAATGGTTCTGACAGTTCATGCTAAGAGTTCTTTACTGTTGGTATTGGGTAAAAGAAAAAGTAAAGTAAACATTTTGGCCGCAAATCGGAGTCCATTTCTGCAAAAACTGAAAGAATGGAAGAGTTCCAATAGCTTTCAATAGAAAAAGTAAAGATGGAAACTTGATATTGTTTAATTGAGATAAATAAGTCATAACGTTATAAAGTTAAAAGTAAAGGGGTCTTCTGAAAATCTAGACTATAGAGTTCTTATGTTATTGGTACCAGTAAGATGAAGAGAACTTTCTACTGAACTTGTTTGCAAAAGTGTTAACCCTTACTGTAAGATTATCAGATACTAATGGAAATCAAATCTAGTTGAATTAAAGAAATAACCGTTCATTCCTCAGCCTTAGAAGTATCAACTTCCTATAATTATCTTTACCAGAGTAAATTTGGAAAGATATACAAAGGATTGAGTAGTTCCAGGCATATAAAATTAAGTCCTTTACTAATTTTTGCATTAAATTCTAATGAATTCTACAGTAACCCACCTTAGGCTGAACCATTCCAGCAATCGCTTGGAGACCGCCTGCGAGAAGAAAATGAAAGACTGTAGGCCGAGCTAGCTTCACTTAAGTAAATAGAAAGTATGACAGAAATATGCCAGCTGTAGAGTAAAACTGAGACTAATGAACGTTCACTAGAGTAAATTTTATAGTGCTAATTTCTTCAAAAAAATTTCACACTACAGGCTTATCGGTACAGTCGTCGAAATGCTCTATCATGTTTGGTTATTAATATCTTCTATTTCTTTCTTTTATTTGAATAGAGTTTGGTGTTCCATATAAAATCATTAGGCGGTTACTTACGATTCCATAGATCGGCCTTATACTCTTGACTGTTTTAACTATTTGTTGGCACAGAAAAGTAGTGGCACAGTTTTGCTAGAGGTGATACAGTTGGATCCGAAAGTAATAATGGAGTATTGACTAGGACTCGCTTCGCTCGCCCTAGATGGGGGCCTGCGGCACCCAGACCCCTGCACGCGTGTTGCTCCCACGCCAGCTTACGCTGGCTCGGTCGCAACGCGCGCACGTAATGAAAGTCTGAAAAAACAGAATTTGAAAAAAAACCCAAGTTTAGACAGAAATTTCTCAAAAATTACTGAACCAAATCAGTTGTGGTTCTCTGAAAGGAAAGCACTTATAGATGTCTGTTAAAAGCAAAAATAACAATATAATAGCTTCCATTTACATTGAGATACAATAGACTGAACATTGAACCCCGTAACAAAAATAGCGGAATTTTTGAAAGTTTTCCTTAACTCGGTGGAAACCCCAACACCTAATATGCGCCAACAATCAAAATACGCCAACACCTAATATGCGCCAACACTCAATATGTACCAACACTCTAGCAGCTCTCAGAAATATTTGCAAAACAAATGCATGCAACGGGGTTCGAACCTGTGGCCACACACCGCTCGCCAGGCAAAGCTACTAACCACTATACCATGCATGCTAATCCGGAATCTTGGCGGTTTCATAACCCCCCTCAAAATTGACGGATTGGATTTCTTTTTTGGCTGGATGCTTAAGTTGTCGAACTGAAGCAACTGACAAAGTTTCATAACTGTCCGAGTCAAAAAGCGTGACGTCTCGTCACCATTCGCGATTATTAATAGGGGTGTAGAAATTTTCGAGGAATACCAGCATGTTTAAGAATCAATCAGATTAATAAATCAATGTAAATACAATCCCCACCAAGCTTATAATTTTAAAAAAATCTAAATTTTATCGTTTTTTGTAATGTTTCAGCCAAATGTCCTCCTGCTACATCGGCTGTGTGCCAAAATGGCGGATATCCAAATCCAAACAACTGTGCTAAGTGTAATTGTCCTCTAGGATACGCCGGACCACTGTGCAATCAAATGGTTTGGCTTAAATTATATACTAATCAAAATTTCCAAATATGAATATTGACTTACTAAAATTTGCAGGAAAACTAAATGTTCAGAAAGTAAATGTTGCAGTATTGATTGAAAAGACGAATATGATTGATGACCCCTAAAGTTGGGCGGCTCGAGTCCACTGGAGCGCGTCGTTCCAGCCAGGGCTCGGACTTTTAAGGACCGGAAATTTGAGCTGTCGAGAAAAATCTGAAGGAAATTTGAGATACGGGTCGGTCGTCCTTTTCCTAGCCCTGGTTTCCCCCGAAAAGGGTCGATAAGGGGTTTACCCCGATATTTTGACACTTCTTAACAGAAAAATGACAGAAACTAAGAGCAATCCACCCACTACTTTAAAATATGCTGTTTTGAAAAGAATTAATGAAAAAAACCGCTTAAGAAAATCGCTAATGTGAGCTCGTTTCGTAAAAGTTCTGCAAAGTGCATATTTTGAGACTGAATATTATAAATTTCAAATGATACAAATCAGAAGGGAATGAAAACGTTGGTTTTTATTGGTATTGCAGGAGGTGCGAATTTAGCAGGTCATCCCCAGAACGGCTCGCCAACGGAGACACTGGGGTTGAAGGACTGCGCTCTCATTTCTGTCCCGTCTCGTTGTGTTAGGTCGCGGCCTGGACCGAATCCTGAAAATTAGGCGCCGGTTGAGGTGCATTCGTTAGTGCTCTCTCATTTTTTGAACTATCTTTTCATAACATTTTGCTTGAAAATTCCCGTTTTCAAAATGAAAACTCATATAATGAAGTTATCAAGCCGAGTATATACGAGACAATTGTTACGGGGGAGGACGAAGTTTATGATTACAAAGTATTCGAGTACTGTTGTTGTTGAATAAGAAATAGCCGTCTAATAAACTTTTAGAAAGAAAAGACATTATATTTAGCCACCCGCTTCTGGAGGTTGCGGAGGCGAACTAAATGCTACCTCTGACTGGAAGGAAGAATCATTCAAATATGGAGAAAACACGACAATCCTTAGACATCAGTTCACAGAATGTCATCACTGGATTAAGGTATTTATTTGAAATATTAATATTATATAGATTTGTTATATTTTACTTCAAAACAACAGAAACAAGCTTACTATCAATGATTTTATAGTTTAAAATAATTAGGTTTCTCCGCCAAGCAAGTGATATTTAACGTTTAACTAAACGATTTAATATTTAAACGTTAAAATTAAGGTTTAAAGGTGTTATTCCGTATAATTTTGATTAACTAATTTCAGGCCCCTGCATGTTCAAAAATCCAAGTTCGCATCAGAAATATGACAAACGCCTATTGCATTTATGGTTGTCAGTTTAATGGAATAGAATTCAAATTGAAGGATCAACGAATGACAAATCCAAAGTATGTTAAATAACAATAGACAATATATGTTTAAAGAAATAGGAATAGTATGAAACGACCGTTAGAGATTTTCTTTATCAATCTTTTAATAACAATACCAGATCATAATTTCACTGCGGGCTACGTGGGGTTACCAAACTGACCTGTGCTGAATCAGTCAGAAAATCATAGACCAGGCCAGAACTATTCTCTAAACCGTAAAATACGAAGATTACTTATATGCATTAAGTGTTCTAGCAGCAGAGACATTAGAGCACAAGTTTTAATTTTATCTAATATTTATTAAGAGAATGTCTTACACAAAATACCACTGTTTCTCAGTACTAACCTTAAACTTAAATAATACTGACCCGGGGGAGGGGGATTACGGCCAGTTTGGCCACCCTGGGACTACGTCACCATTCAGTAAAGTGCCTTAAATTTGTGAAACTGAAAGGCTGCAACATTTGGATCCAAAATATTTCCGGCAACTGAACGCTGCGGGATTTAATAACCTAAGAGTGCGGGATTTACAGTCTTTTTTACTTCAGGATCTGTTGCGTTGAATTTTTAAACGATGTTCACAACGCTGAATTGAATCCTATGCCTGTGATTGCTCACAATCGTAAAGGAATTACTGAATTCACAATCGAATATAGAATTGGTATGTTTACTTAAGTTCTACTTATTAAACTTTTAGCAATTAGGTAAATAAACGTGTTCGAATAATCGGTAGAAACGATATAGAATGTGTTTGCAAGGGATGCCATTTTTATGGGGGGAGGGGGTGCGTCTTCTACAAATAACGAGTTAAATAGTTAACACAGTTGTCGATAGAATGAAAGGTTTTGGATATCAGTGGATATATTGGAATGAAAGGTATATATAGCAGTAGCCGGCTTTCCATTTGAAAAAGTATTTTTACTTTAAATTTTATAGTAAATTTAATTTTACTCAGACGAAACGGCACTGTCTAGGCATTAAACAGACTATATTTGTTCATTATATACGAAAGATATCCGAATTACAAATAAAATAACTTTAGACCCGGCAACGCTTCCTGAAACAACCTATACATCATGCCTTCCTCTAAAGAAGAGAAAGCTTCCTTCAACAACCTGCACATCATGCCCTCCTGCAAAGAAGAAGAAAAATTAAATAGATAAACAGCTGAATCCAGGAAATAAAGAACATTTAAAATATTATTGATTTTTTGGGGACAATTTTTAAAATTGATCACGGGTATATATTATCAGTGAGCATTCCATGGTAGGTGTGCTGCAAATATGCATATTTTACGCACGTAATTTGAACCACTTTGAAGTATTTTAAAGAGAGATTTAAATGTCGGCTGGGTCCCGCAGCGACCTACCGTATCGCAGGCAAATTTAAGATTGGCGGCCATATACGCCAACCATTTTACCCCTATTTTGTGGCAATCGAGTTATACGTACTGAACGTCGCTCCGTTTTAGATCGGGATTTATATATTGTTCGGGTTCCTTTCTTTGTATATAAAGTATATATATCTTTACCTTTGTTTTATATGTTAGGATCGGGGAAACTTGTTTAAGATTCAGGAGCGTTTAGTCACAGAGAGAGCCAAGACACTTTTGCTATAGTCGAAGGCGAGCCTTCTGTCACTGAATTCATCGGTGGCCTTACGTTCGCGGAGTAAATGGTTTGGCACTATTTAGGGTCTTCCATTCTATTTATTTCGCCGAATATGGTGCATCTGCTGAACCGGATTCAGGTTTTTCCCGTAGGCTGGAAAAAATCATGTATTCATGTTTGCAATGAGATATGTTTCGTAAAAACAAGCAGAAGATATAGTGGCAAATAGTTAACTTTCGGAATATGCAAACAATTTAAAGAACAAGCAAAAAGGAAGCCCTATGGTCTCTGGAAAAGAAGTCTAATTTAAGGATGCCTTTTGAGGAGCCTTTTAAGTAGTAGTTAAACGGTTCGAGAAAGATCTTCGAAAAAAAAACCACTGCTAGGAATGGAAGTTGTCTACAAGGAAAGTATGATCTACTTCGTGGAAGATACTTGTTCAACGTCTTGTCTCTCTATGTCTTGTATATTGTTTGGGGAAACATCTAAAACGGCGAGCCATTCTGCCACCAAGGTGCTGAAACAGTTGACGTAGGTTCATTAGGGCTAAATAGTGAACCGAAAAGAGCTATCTACGCTGAACAATAAATATAAAAAACAAAAGCTAATTTCCATAATGGGATCGAACATGACACCTTCCGCTTTGCAATCAAGCCACTTACCAATACATCACAGAGGTTGTTACTGTGGCGTGCTTATCTCGAAGACCATTCAGCTCGCAAATTTTAAAACCTACGTAACTCAGCGGTACATGTTCCGTAGCAAAATATACAAAATATAACTTATAGCGTGACGCATCCACGAAAAGAAAAGAAAGATAGGCCAACCGTTGTCAATTGTCCGCCGTTGGGCGCGATACGGTAGGCTCTCGTGGCGGGACCCTTGAATCCAGAAGAAAAATTGAGAAGGCTTGTAATCCAGCATCTTATTTATCCCAGTGGCCCAGTGGTTAGACGCTTTGCCTCATAAGTTAGATGTCGATGTTTCGAATCCCCCCCTCCATTTCCTTGGTGCTGTACTAAGAACTTCCAATTCCTATGGTTCCCTCGTCTAACATCTTCTCTCCAAACATCTGTGACCTCGTGTTTCGTAAAAACAAATAAACAAACTTTAAATTTAATCTGACTATTTTTTGGCTATATAGTAAATATATTCAGTCAGTCATATTCTTGTACTACCCAACACTGCTCTCTACATGTCCATCATTAGATTTAGATCAGCTATCAGTTTTTCAATTCGTTGTCTAAATCCGACAAGTTAACAAAATTTCCAAGTTTAACAACACTCGTGCTGCGCAGCTGCATCTCCGAGTCGAACTAACTGTTGTGTATGATAATCCCAAATGATAAACGAATGTTTCGGAAAATATGCCTTGGAATGATAATACATTCTTAAACTATTCGTATTTCTTTAAACGTATGGCGTCTATTGTTATTTAGCCTACTTTGGATTGGTCATTTGTTTTGATCCTTAAATTTGAATTCTATTCCGTTATGCTGGCAGCCGTTGTCGCAATAGGGGTTTGTCATATGTGTGATGCGAATTTGAATTTTTTTTCACCTACCGGGGCCTGACATTAGATCATTATGCTGCAAAGTGACACCTTTTCGCACGTATTTTGAACGCCTTGTGCTGCAAACTTGCATGTTTTTCGCACGTATTTTGGACTGTTTCCAGCAATTTCCAAAGACGTCTGGGTCTCGCCACGAAAGCCACCGTAACCCAAATGCGACCCAATCGCGTTGGCCTAATTGAATTGTTGCGATTTCGTCAGTGTTGTATGCGTCGTTCGTTACTTTATATGACGTTCGCTTTTTCTTCTCTCTGTTTTATTGTGTATATAATTTATGTTCGGGAGTTATAAATCTTTGTGTATTTAACTTGCTTTCGTATATTCTCGGGCTTGTAGTATTCTCACGAATCTCTTGCTTGAGTTGGGAAAA
>JAQGAV010003173.1:0-13122 GCA_034691345.1 Phasmarhabditis papillosa | reverse complement strand
TGAAGATGAATAGTTGCAGTAACTATCAGTAGTTTATTATTTCCCACCAAAACAGGAAATGCTGAATTGTTGCAAACGAGTTATGATTATAATAATGAACACCTCATTATGCTAAAATGATTGAAATACCGCAGTTTTAAATATAAATTATTCAGCGGAAATACGAATACTAGCGACCATGGTGATGTAGTGATTATTCTGAACTCACAGTTTGTATTATTATAAAGGTATTGTGGAAATGTTATATCTGAGACAAACCCTATTGTGCTGTACTTTTACCTCGTATCCTGATGGTTCCGATGGGGAATCGTGTGCTGGTTCAGGCTTCTCGGGGGCTGGAGGCGGAGCCTGCTTTGCTGGAACTGGGAGCGGGACTGGCTTTGCTGGTGCTGGAGGCGGAGCCTGCTTTGCTGCTGGAGCTGGAGGCGGAGCCTGCTTTGCTGGAGCTGGAGGCGGTGCCTGCTTTGCTGGAGCTGGGAGCGGGACTGGCTTTGCTGGAGCTGGAGGCGGAGCCTGCTTTGCTGGAGCTGGGATCGGGACTGGCTTTGCTGGAACTGGGAGCGGGACTGGCTTTGCTGGAGCTGAAGGCGGAGCCTGCTTTGCTGGAACTGGGAGCGGGACTGGCTTTGCTGGAGCTGAAGGCGGAGCCTGCATTGCTGGAACTGGGAGCGGGACTGGCTTTGCTGGAACTTTTGTATACAAAAACATCGTCCATTACCATAAAGTTCGTTGAAATCTATATTTTGATTGCATTTTTACTCACATATTGGGCCCGGCCCTGCCCTGCCCGCTGGAGGCTCTGCCAGAAGGAACCAATCACCGAATAATTTTCAATAGACTAGCAAACTGGAAACTGCACTCAAATGATAAAAAACGGAATGTGCTGTGTCACAGCCGATTCCGCTTTTTATCATATGAGTATTAACTAGTTACCCAAATTATAACTAAAGTAGTGTTCACAACCACGTCTTTCGCCGCCGTGGTTGTGTACAAGGCTTAAATCAAGCAGTTAAGAGAAAAGCAAAGTAAAAAAATATTCATTTGTTTTACTATACAAACAATCTAAAGATCTAATTACCAAAATAACTTGAAGTTTCTTATCGGTCGACTTCTCCGAAGACGATATCCATGGTTCCGATAACTGCAACAATGTCAGCGATTAACGACATATAGCAGACATCGTGGATTGCAGCAAGATGAGGGAATCCGGGGGCTCGAATGTAACATCTGAAGCAAGAAAAAAAAATAAATAGACAAAGTACTTGTACCTATAAGGCTTGCTAGTTCCATCGGCTACCAAGTACACACCAAACTCTCCTTTGGGAGCCTCAATAGGTACATAAGTAGCTCCTGGGGGAACTTGGAATCCTTCTGTGAAAAATTTGAAATGATGAATGAGGGACTCCATCGAATCCTAAAAATGTTCAAGCGTAAAGAGATTTATAAACTGGTGCACCTTCATTTCACCTCTTTTAGGTGGGACAACTTTGTGATCGTCAACTTTAATTTCTCCGGCAGGCATCTTATTTAAGCACTGGCGTATAATATTTAGGGATTGTCTCATCTCCTCGACACGACATAGATACCTAAACAACAGAATATATTGATAGGATTATAATAGACAAACCTATCATAACAATCTCCCTTTGTTCCGATTGGCACATCAAACTCGACTTGATCGTAAGCATCATATGGTTGAGTCTTTCTAACATCTTGTTTGATACCAGATCCACGTACCATTACACCAGAAAATCCCCAGTTCAACGCGTCGGCAGCAGAAACCAAGCCTATAAATAAGAATATAAACCATTTGCTTTAAAAGCTAACCAATATCAATTGTTCTTGCTTTCCAAATTCTGTTTTCAGTGAGCATGTCCTCCAACTCGTCAATACGTTCAGGGAACTGTAAAATAAGATCTAAACGATCACATCACCTTCAAACCTTCACTGCCCAATCATAAATATCGTCCATCAATCCAATGGGAAGGTCCCAAGCAACGCCTCCCGGTCTGACGTAGTTCGCGTGCATTCGAGCACCCGAAGCTCGTTCAGAGAACTCAAACAGCTTCTCACGTTCTAAAAAACAATGATATCAAAACAACCCATGTTTGAATACCTTCGAACATCCAAAAGAATGGCGTCATGGCACCCACATCGAGAGCGTGAGTTGTGATACCCATAATATGATTTTGAATGCGGGTAAGTTCACCGAAAAGAGCTGGAAGATACAAGTAATAACAAAAGAAAATAAAATTCAGAAAATTCTAAACAGAAAGAAAACACAACACTTACTTCTAATGAACTTTGCTCTTGGCGGAATATCTATGCCAAGGAGTTTTTCGACGGCCAACGACCAAGCTTGTTCGTTGCACATCATCGACACATAATCCAATCTGTCGAAGTATGGCAGAGCTTGAGTGTATGTCTTATACTCGATAAGCTTCTCAGTTGCTCTGTGGAGAAGACCAATGTGAGGAATTGCTTTGATGATTACCTAAATTTAAAATAACGGGAAATTAAGAAGTGAAATAAACCTCTCCCTCAAGTTTTAAAACGAGACGAAGCACACCATGTGCAGCAGGATGTTGCGGGCCGAAATTAAGAATCATATTTTCGAGATTCTTCTCTCTAAACCCTCAGATGTATTCATTTAAAAATTCGTACGAATACCTATGCTTTCCTTCATACGTATCGGAAAGTACTGGTTCATTCTCCATAAGTTTTTCAAATTTGTCTAGTCCTAGTTGACTGTCGTACTCGGTGGTTTTTTCCGACATCCACAGGCGGCCTAGAGTGCCTCCGCTCTGAAACAAAACTTGAGCATATCTAAGTAGATCTGTGCATACCTTGAACTGCCTCTCAAATTTCGCATCAGGATACCAGATAGTGTGTGAATGACGCTTCGAGTGGGCAGGTGTGGATGAGATACTCGAGAGTACAGCAGGAGAAGCACCCGCAACTCGCGAACAAACTCCAGCAACTCTGCCACCCAACATACTATAACCCGACAAATGAAAATGAAACGAACTTGTGAAAGATATAGCTACGCAACAACGTGATTGAAAATATTAGATATCATTAATGTCATTTATAATAATAAAAGGTACATTTACAGAGATCAAACAGAACCGCCTTAGTTGTTCATTTTGTGTTCGTCAATCTTATCCAAAGAATTCCGGGTCGATCGACCACTGAACCGACCTACGAAAACAAAATAAATTAGAGGTAAACGAAATTTTTTCCTACGTCGAGATCTTGTTGGCCGTTGCATTCCTTCGCATAGTGTAATTGCAGATACATCTAAGTCTGCGAAAGTTAACTAAAAGAGTAACCCATAAATTTGGACAGTCAGTCTTGGCTTACATTGGCATGGTCTTTTTTAGGAGTGGAGACAGCACGACCAGCTACTATACTTTCATTGGGGTCCAGCTCCGTTTTCACAGTTGTATTGAATTTGTTCGTATCTCTCTATAAAGATGAATTATGAGCGCATGATGACGGCAAACCTTTCTTTTGAGCGGTCCAGTTGGCACTACAAAGCATGTATCATCTGCAGCCAACCCTCCATTAGGCAGAGCTCCATCTGCATTAGAAAAGACACGTGGTTCTAAAATTTACTTTAATGAAATAAAGAACATTTAGAATACCTAAATTCTCAGATTCACAATTGGTTGCACTATTTCCTTCCTTCTCTTCAGACTTTCTTCTATCGGAAAGTCGCTTAGAGACTCTTCTACCTGCTGATGGTGGTACGTCCTTAAATAAATAGCAGTACAGGAATATCCAAGACTCTTCACATTTTTGTCCCCTTCACTGACAGTGACATTCTCCTCTTTGATCTCTGCTGGCATGACGTTGCCATTTTCTCGGTGAACTGGTTCCAATTCAATTTCACAGTTATTTTCTTGAAGTACAGCTTCCTAAACCAATACATAAAAACATATTCCAGGATAAGTCACCGATCTAATATCGAGTGGTTCAGAGCCAACTGCCACCATTTCAACATCAGCATCATCAGAGTTTGATGTACTGGGTACATTGTCGGACAATAACTTGGCCGCTGCAACAGATCGCCGCGTCCTTCTCCTATTCTTCAGTGACTCCTCTAAGCGTCGTTCTTCTGCGGCCTTCTCGGCCCTTTCTTTGTTCTAAAACATTTAAACCTTGTGTATAATTTAATAACATACCTCGAGCAATCGAATATCGTGAATAATTTCGGACATTAGCTGTTTGTCTCCAGCTAAGACTTCTTCTATCTGTTCTTGGTGCTGCTTGCAAATTGCACGAAGTACAGTGAATAAGCCCCTCAACAATGGAGATCTCTTCTCCGTGAGAAACTCGCGCATTTCCAGAAGAGGAGGCATTATCAGCTGTATAATGCCAATGCGAAATGTTTCCGAGATCATCTTCTTAGCTACAGTCTGCAAAAAAGACGTAGCCCCATTACAAGCACAAACAAAACAATAGCCCTAGTCAATGAGCACAATATTAAGAGTAGCTCAGGAGGAAAACAAAACGCAGTAGTATTGTACCCACCAGTACTTGGGCAGGTGTCTCCTCTTCGTCATCATCATTGCCTTTCCCTACATCCATATTCAATTCAATTGCTTTACTGGACATAATCTAAGTAATATTGAATATCTGATGCAGTAAGAGTGAAACGTACAGAGAATGAATCACTGAGCATCTCGACAACCCGCGAGTCTTCGATATCCAGTTCTCCCGAGTAAATGGGTCGTAAAATTTGAGTGCAAATATTCGCCATTGTTGTGAACTTTTCTTTGTCTTCAAAAGTTTCAATCTGAAATAAACACTTCTAACAAATACTAGTAGCAAAAAATACCATAAAAATATAAATGCTTCGACGATTTTCTACGTTCTTATGTCCTGAAAGGCTGAACTTGATTTTTGAATCCAATTTGTTATCTTCATGATCAATTGCTGAAAAACATATAAACATACACAATTATTAGCCAACTTACATCCAGGCATAAAGCTTGGAGGAACGTCGTTGAAATATATCAGACATTCAATGAAATGTTGGAAGAACATTGTAGGGAACTGAAGCAGAAGAACATCTTTCTGGAAGTAGGAAATAACCCCGGTAAAAATATCAAAAATATACCAAACAAAAACTAGCATATGCCTTAATCTTGTTGTTCTCATCCAAAATAGTGGAAACAAAACGATACATGATCTGAAAAACATAATATTCAAGAAATTTGTTGGTTAAACAACCTGCCCTTCCCATCGAATAAATTGCTCCTTGATTAAGTTCGTCAACGACTCAAGAGTTTGTAACCTAACCAGGGTTGAACTATCTTTCAGACAACTTGCAAGAATAGGCGAATATCGATCCACCAATAGAGTATATCTACAACATTACTAAATTTATGAATATAACTAAAATTTACCGAATACACAAGTCACTGATTACTAAAACGATGTTATTTCTCACAATATGAGATCGGTTCACTTTCAGCTGATGTACCAGTACAGGAACGCATTGTTTAGCCAACTTCTCATCCTAAAGAATAAACATAGCAAAGGTACTATTAAACAAGGTATACCATCAAACAAAATTTTCCAATCACCAAGACACAGTAAGCTCTAACTTTAGCAGTAAAGATGGAGCAAGTGAAAATATGTTGAGCATTAATCAAGTGGGGAGGAACGATAGGTTGTGAAAATGGCTGGGTCAGCGGCTGTGAGGCACCCGGCTGAAAGGAAAACACTGTGAAAATTATTAACGACAAATAATACCACTGCTGGAATTGCTGTCGCGGGACGGGTATTATTAGGTGTTGGCTCAACGGTAGGTACTTGCGAGTTGCCCTTTAAATATTTGTCAAATAAAGGATCGGCCTGAATAGCGTCTGATGCCATTATTATCTTCAGAGCTTTAACTAATTCATCACATGACTTGATTAGCATTGGTGAAAACTGAACCACCTCACCGATTGTGGTAATGACGCGAACAAATTTGGTCTCGACCGAAGCGACTCTGAAAACAGCCTGACGTATGATAAAAATAAATAAGCATACGTTTGCCCCTCGCTTAGTTGCAATTCTTTCGCAAATTCTTCTAAATAAGTGCGAAGCTCATGGCGACAAGAAGTAAGAATATTCGATCCAAATTCTGACAAAGAAGTCCAGCCTAAATAGGAAAAATGAGAAAAGAGACTTTTGACAAACGAACCAGGTGCACTTTCCCCGACAGCGTTCATCAACTTCGCTAGGCAGAGATAAACGGAAGATATACTTGCAGCGCAAACGCTAAAGCGAAAGTTGAACAACATATCTAAGTTTATTACGCACTTATAATTCTTCAGCTTAGTTACTATATCCTCCATCAATTCTTTCTTAGCCGAGTCTTCTAGCTGTGCTGCACAAGAGCTCAATACCATAGCAATATAGCGAACCTTAAGATCATTATTTTTACAAAATAAATTTAAAAGAGCACACTTTATTATTTTCTTCTCCAGTATTGGTACTGAACCAATGTGAGACCGCAAACTTGGCATCGAGCTAAACAAATCATTGTACATGACACCGAAAAGAGACAACCTTAAATACAATACTTATCTGGGCAAGCATCATCCATATCACGCCGTCATGCTCAGGATTAGACTGCAGTTTTTGGTATAGCACGTTTACAATAGTTTTATTTATTCTATTCTCGCGCGATTCATTAAAGAGTGAGCGAAGAACAAGACGCCTAAATAACATATACATATGGTAAACAAATAATAATGATAATAACCTATGATTATTTTCCTTTTCAATCTTGTGCATGAGACTCCATGTTCCAGGAGTAGTAGTATCTCCCAGAAGTGGAGAAATGATGACATCCTAAATGATAGAATAGTATCTATTGAAAACAATACCAACCATAATTAACTTCGCTGCTCCTTGTTGAGCGTTCTGTTCCCTGTCATTAATCATTGGTAGAACAGATGTTAACCATATACCTTCTAGCCTGTCTCTGCAAAATTCGATATCCAGTTATATTCTTACCGAACTAACCGGAAAAAAGAGGAACTTGAAAGAATTGCAGTCATTGATTCAGCAGCTTGACGTCTAACCATAACAGACGCATCGATGCATCGTTTCTGGTTAACAAGTATAATATTTATTAAACACTCAAAATAAATACCTGCATCGGCTCCATTAAAATATCGAACTCAATATCATTTTTCAATAAAGGGCAGTAGGCTTGTGCAGCACTCAATGCAGCTTTTCTGACATTAGCCTACAGAAATATATAGAATATTAAGGTTAGGGTTTTCAAAAAATGTTGACTTTAAAGATCACCATTTCGACCACAACTTCGCTTAAATTTTGCTCGTTCCGGCAGGGCCGATTTTACAGATCCCGATTCACGTGTATGACGAAAACGTACCTTAGCATCTATTAATGCATTGGTTAAGATATGTAAAACAATGTTGTCGATTTGCAAAGCTGTATCATCCAAATCGTTGTGTCCTGTGCCACTTTGATCTACATCGTTGATTCGCTTTTTGCGGTCAGGCTTGAAAGAGAACATTCTGGGATCATCCTCCAGCTAAAAGAAGCAGGATGATTAGATATAATAGTTCGAACACAAACCATTAGGTTCGCAGTTTCAAGAAATCCTGCTTGATGCCTCGGGTCTAGTAAAACAGATGCTAAGTGTAGGATTCCACGTCCCCGGACTGAAGAAGATTTGTCGATAGCATTTCGGATAATACACTGGTACATGGCCGACAGAGGTTCTACCCTTTCCACAACAGCCCTGAAGATGAAGTTACAATCCAAAAGCGATTGTCGAATAACCTCAGACGCTTCTTTTTCTTATTTTCTTGCACTTTTCTGCGTACTCGTTCGTCATCTTCATCTTCACTGTTAACATCACTGTTCGCATCTTCATTATCGTTTTCAATCTGCATAATTACCCAAAGTGAAAAAAAGCATACATCGGGACTATTACCTTATGAACCGCATCATCACTGTTTGGAGGAGGGCATCCCAATTCGCTATCAGGAGTGAAGAGGTCTTAAAATTACAGTAAGGAAAATAATGTGTGGAAACCATACCAATTGATTTCAAAATAAGTGGGATGACCTCACAAGAGAAATTCCTATGCGCATTCTTCGCTGACTTTGCGAACGTATTAACACGCTGGATGAAATCCTGAAATGGAGAACAATTTCGAAAAAGAGGTATAAAATTTGCAAACAACTACGATTAAAAACTTTGCATCCAGTAAAAAAAACCAATAGAAAACCCAATTAAATCAGAAATCTCTTATATATAATAGGACACAACATAATTTTTAGCAGCAAACAGATAACACAAACATACGTATTGAGCCTTTTTGGGTAGAATTTCGAGCACTTGGACCAGTGCTCCAGCAACACGATTTCGGTAATCCTGGCGATCGGTGCATCGGCAATAAAGATTTTCTAGTACCTGTAAATAATAAAAAGTATAATTCACGCGAACAAAAACAAAGCACTTTATAAGTATGCTTGATATGCAGTGGAAAAGATACGCAACAATCATATACGCATCAGTGGCATTATTCGCAGCTCCATGTGTAAATGCAAAATGGGGCTTTGTTAGCCTTAGGGGTGGTAAGGGGTGGTTAGGGCAGGCCCGGGCCGGCCCTTCTATCAAAACTTCTAGGCCCAACTATTGCGAAATTTTATTTTTTAACCAAAATTTCCAATTTTGAAAAAAAAAAAACGAAACTTATGAGTATTAATGATCGGTTTCGAAAGTACGGCCCGGGACGGCACGTACTTTTGCCAGACATGGTTAACGTTTAAAAAAACCTGAGTCGCCCCGTGCCTAGTCTTGAAAAAAAGGTCATCAATCATCTTGCGAGCACGGTTGACGAGTAGCTAGGCTAACTAGAAAACTATTCCATACCTTCAGCAAGATTGCGTATTCGTGCTTATTTCCAAGTTTGACTCGTTGATTTATAAATTCAATGAAAGCGTCTTTCCATTTTGTGAATATAGATGGGATAGAGGAAGACGATGGGATGACATGACCGGCAAAATCCCAAAAAGACAACCGAGGATAGACACAATGAGAATATACCTTAATTCACCAACAAAATTATTATTTTATACCGATATAGTTATTACTAGTTCACCACCATGACCATGCTTTTCTTCCGCCAATCTATGCATCAGAGCAAATGTTTTTTCAGTTATTCCATCCAGCAATTGGAAATCCTGGATGCATGATATTACTTTTACACGGAAAGAGCGATTCGAATCGATCTGACTCAAATCACGAATTAGCCGCACTGAAGTAAGAGCCACCTCTGGGAACGCAGAGAGAGCAACTAAACATATGAAAAATAATGAGCAGTCAAAGTAATTTGAATACCTTTATCAAACATGGCAAACAATGCCCCTAAAGCTGGTTCAAGCAATTCCATTACCTCATTTCGATCCAATTTGGAAGTAGCGTCTGATCAAATAAATTTTTATAACAATACTATATTGTGGACTGCAAACCTCTATTCTCCCCGGAAGTGTCATGATCTTTTTTGGGCTTTCCTTTCGTTTTGATGGACTTTCCTTTACCTTTCTTATTCTGACCAATGTCTTTAGAATCATACATAATGCTTCGATAAAGTTCGCGAAACAAGTCTAGGCATTTCTTAAAAAAAGGAATTAAAAGAATGCTACTGAAAAATGAAGTTACTTACCTGATACAAATATGGATTGAAAATTGTATACACTTGTGCGCCTTTTATACAGCAAAGGAATATATACGAGTTGGCTGCAGCAACTCCACAAGAAAGAGAAGCAGAATCACTACAAAAGGCAGTATATGAATCTCCGCATTGATCAACATGTACCTGTCTTTAGCAAGTGCTAGCTCAATTGAATACCACATAAGCAGACATAATTTTTTTCCGGATACTCCCTTTGTCTCCAGTTCCTTCCACAATGATGGATCATCCATTTGTTCACCATATGTTTTGAGGTATCGAGTTACTACATGAAGTTGAGTTACAATATGCTTAGGAATGGTTTTATACGCTTCTTGAAATGTGCTTCCTTTCCACAGGGATCAATATCATTAAACAATGGCTTCACGACGGCAGAAATGGCATCGTACTCGGTGAAGTTGCTATCTATTCTAAAAGAAGAACCTTGCCATAACTTAGTCAGTAACCCACGTTGATGCTACCCAGTCATCGCTGAAATCCGCTGCCGACTGAAAATCGGAGAGCAGGTAATCCACCAGTTTCTCCATTTTTTCTAAAATGAGTTATTTTTAATGGGCTATATACATAAACTATATATGATCCTCGCAAAATTGTACCGCACACAGAACAGCTTTGAAAACCTATTTTCGCGCGCACAATTTGGGAGTCAGTGAAGGTTGACGCCTTTCCCGTGAACGATTTACACGGGCGCAGTCCGCGACCTACGACCGTAGTTTTACAACAATATTCACAGTAGTTACGTTCTTACCGGTTCTGTTTCTTGGAATTTTCGGAATTATCATTGATTGGCTGGTTTTTCACTGTAATAAACTTGCCCTATTCACAGTCTGATTATACATATGCGATCTGTAGGGTAACGTGGGTTACAAATAAAGGTATTACCCTCTATAGTTGACTTTTACTGTAGTGAAATAATCTCGCAAAAACCACGACCTAGCAGAATATACACTAACCTTGCCTCACCTACACTACCGGAGCGGACGGATTAGCACGGCACGAATAAGTGGTATACGGCACCGTTTGAACAAGTACGATTGCGTCTCGGTTATGTTGTGACCAGCAAGTTTGCTGCACAATTGGAGGAAAAGGTTCCGTTTTGAAAAATCGTTTGAGTTACCATAGGTCGACTAGATCCGAATAGTGCTCAGGGAACCGCTTGGTTATGAGGTGGGAATTTCTAGTTGATAAACAGTTTGTTGATTTCGAAGTTGGGGACAGATAATTTGTACTGCATGTGGAGTTCATTGTGTTCCGTCTTCTCTTTCTTATCTTTTAGAATGGGCAAGTGTTTTATGTTTTTTAAACCAAAAATTCACCATTCTTCACCAAGTTCACATCATAAAAAAAACAATTCGATCGAAAAATCAATCACAAACATTAAATGCTAATGGATCTCGTCGATGGATTTTCCTTTCAATGGTCAACACTTTGTGGAGCATGTTGACCATACTTCCCTTCCTGATTACCCATATAGCCTCGCTTACTCTTATCGCTCCAGAAGAAGCTCTCGAAATCGTGCAGTTATGCGAAAGTAAGTATGCACATTCGCTATTACGAATTTCCTATGATAATACGCCTTGAAAAGGATGTAATATACAGGGAAGCGCTCTCTAATTCGAAAACTGTGACTTTTACGGATATAAAACCATATGAAACGTCTTAGAACCTTCGTTAAAACGTCTACTCAATGGTGAAATTGCGAAAAGTGGCGAAGTATCTTACGCTGTTGGAATAGTTATCGGAACGAGTGAGTAGCCAATCGTTCTTAGCAGATGGTACGAGCGATTTTTCAGAATCAACTTCAGCTTCCCGTTGTGCCGGGACGATTATCTCTTCATGGCATGTGCTTACCGCAGCGCATTGCTTTTTGAACAAAACACCTTGCAAAAACTCCACGTAAGTATACGGTCATTGATATTTAAAAAAATAAATATAATAAATAGTCTGATCACGATATTCAAACTCTTGAGAAACAACTTCTTACAGGACGGTCGAGGGCACATTCAAACATACAAATTCATACGTGCACTATGGTGGCGAATGTATGAAATTACATGCTGGGGCAGACTGTGGAAATATGAAAGCGACGCGCAGGGTACATGTGAAAACAGTAATGCTCTTCAACCTATCGCTACTAAAAGTATAATATAGATTGCAATTCCACATTCATACTACAATACTGCTTGCAAATCCTCAGATATAGCAATCCTTGAAGTCGATATACCATTCAACTTCAAATCGGAGAAAGTTGCTAGAGCGTGCATTCCGCAATCCAAAGTCAAATTGCAACCTGTTCTTCGGTCTGCCGGATATGGCCATGATCGTAAGCTACCCCTCAAAAATTCATTAATGAATTCACTACAGCGAAAAATAAGAAAGTCAAACAAAAAATGTTAGAGACAGCCAGTTTCGCGACGGATAAGTTCTGCGACCCGTCCCTGAAGGCTTCAAAAGACTCATTCTGCGTCGAAGAATCTAATCAGTTCATGTGCAAGGTGGGCCGTAGTATACATACAGTTTGAACGTCTTTATCAGGGTGACAGTGGAGCCGGTGCTATTCAAACACTTCAAAATGGCAACCCCCAGATAATGGGAGTATTACATGGTGGATTAAAATGCTCCCTTGTTGAAAACTATGTAGATATGAAAGGTAACGAAGATACAAACAGTCGGAATGGCTCATGCTATCCTCTTAGACACTACACCTCAGCACTTCCGGGGGTCAATTTACACTGACCTAAGAAAGTACCTAGGCTGGATCTGCATGGAAACGGGAATATGTCAAACAAAGAATCCTTCAAAGATGAACACAATATACCTGTGAAAATACTTTATTTCATATTTAAAGTCTTTAATAAATAAATAAAATTCATTACCTCAACGGCAATTTAATTACAAATGCATGTAGTGTCAAAAACACTCTAGTAACAATCTATCACAGACAAACCAGCATTGTTTTAAAAATATATGCAGAGGGGTAAAATGGACGGATCCTGCAAGAAATTACCATCCCATCTTAACATATCGAATGATTTCGAAAATGGCTGAAAAGTGGAAATTACTTATCTATATTCACAGGGAATGACTTTAAAAAAAATGAAAACCTACCGGATCCACAGACTACGAATACAAACAATCCAATGAGCCAGGGTGCAGCGGGGTACTTGTCCTCCTGTGGCTTCTGAAAAGTGTATAATAAGGGTAAGCATCTGGATTAAACAACTGCCCAAATTTAAAAAATATATTAGATGCAAACGATAATAAAAATTAGAAGTAAAAATTTACCAATGATTTAGCAACATTTCCTCTCTGTGTGACGTTCTTCGACGAAAACAGAAACAGAAACCAAGGGAACATATTCTAATTTATTCCATAAGAATCTGTTTTCT
>JAQGAV010003172.1:0-13123 GCA_034691345.1 Phasmarhabditis papillosa | reverse complement strand
ATCTACTTTGCCGTCATTGAACTTGCTTGGTTTGATACAGGCAGAACGGTCATGACAGATGAAGAAATGTGAAGGACACCCTGTTAAATAATTAAATATAATAATAAGGATTATTATTATTACAGTCTAAGATAAAGTAATCTGCAGAGAACAAAGTCTAGACAAGACTGCTCCCTTTTGGAAGATAAACAGCTATATTTTTGGTGTACCGCCCCTACACTTTTGCCGTATCTATCCTGTTAAGCCCAGACTAACTAAGAGAGCAAAAGTTGACCCATCTCGTTGGAAACTGGATAAAAAATGGCCTAATATTTTTTTAACAATATTTTTTATGTAAAGCTTTTGTTTCTAACGTTAAATAATACTTATAAAGAAATAGAGACCCGTTAAGAAGTGTTAAGTAACATACCTTCATCAATAGCAGTAAAACAGTCTATTATACCATCTTTTACTTTCTTTTTATCTATACATCTGGGAGAACCGAGATTACAGTCAAATTGCCACGGTAGACATACTAAAACATAGTATATAATAAAAGAATAAATAATTATTTTACCCCATGAAGTTAAACAACCTCTTGTTCTATTTATTTTGTAAAATAAATTTTCTTTTCTATTTGTTGCTTTAACTGTCTGTGTGGCGCAATTAGCAAAATAGAATGATTGACAGTTTCCTTACAAAATAGCCCCTTCAACCTTGCACCGTTTCTAGAATGCTACTTGCTATTCAACTACATTTAATGCCTATTTGGTTACGAGATCCCCCAATTAGAAAACCTGATGGCCACCCACTGTGTTTATTTGCCAACTATCATTCAAAATAGCCGAACAGCCTCTGGCATATATTGATTTTCTACAGTTATTACCTAACAGGGTGGTTTTAGAGACCGGATGCCGCCGGCTGTCAGTACTTATTCGAATATAGATAGCTAGTAAACTGGATGTGCGGTCATATTTATGTGAACGGTGTTTGTTAAACTAGAAACTAGTAAGCCCGAGCTATATTGAAGGATACCGAAAACCCAAAATGATTAAAAACCAGCCAAACCCCCTTAACTACTTTGGTGGTCACCAATTTCCCTGTTCTAGGTTTATTATGATGATCAAGTTAAAGCACCTTAGCTGTATCTAACAGCAATTTAATCTGTAGTAACAAAGTGTTAGTGTTTCAAAAAAACAAAGGTGGTCCCTAATTTTCTTTTAATTAGTAATAAAAAGGATATTTACAGCAAGTATTTGTACTACAGTTGCAGTTAAGACAAACATATTTGTCAGGTTAGTCAATTTGAGCTGGCCTGAATAATAGACAAAATCTGGCCTAAGCCAGCTCTCTTAACCACTTACACCCTGGCATGGTCTGGATTGAGCCAAGTTGTAAAAGCAGGCCAGATCAGGATATTTTTCAACGCTGCTATTATGCTTAATGCTGCCGCTGCGGGCTAACTACAGTACCATTTATCTGGTTGAAATGAACTAAAATGGGAACACTCATACGGACAGTTGGATAATTGAGCTAGCCAACCAAAATGCTGCGCAATTACCATTTTATAGAAAAATACAGTATATATAAGCAGAAAATATACTAATTAGGGTTAATCAAATTATAGAATCCCTGAAGTTCCTTGTTTCGTTATATACAAGATTAATATTTATATTCAAAAACGCGGACCACACACAGCGAACTGCACTCAATATGGGTCTACCTTCTTTGTCATAGCGCATATTGAGAGATGGCAGAGTCTTTGTCTTTGTATTTACTTTTAACGCTCTTCAAGCATTGTGAATAGCAACCTTCCTACCCAAACACTAACTATTTTACAAAATTGCTGTATAATTTGTTCTACCGCTCAGTTTTCTCACCCGGTGTTCTCGTAGTTTTCCCAGTGTGTGGCCTTGTTCACGCTAAGCTGCTTTTCTACTAAACGTAACCTCTAATTTAGTGTTGTTCAATATACAAACACATTCTCAGCTGTATTTGACTGAATTCTTCTTCAGAAGTATTTTTAATAATATGTTAGTTGTATCCTTGGGTAGTCTAGGATTTGGCAAAGTGTGAGAGACGCTATGTGCCGTGTATCGACAACCGTAATTACAGTCATCTCGTAGTGCGAAATTAGGTTCGTCAAGTACCTACTTAGCTAGTGTCTAAGGTGTTGAGAAAGGTGAATAACAAGCCTAGAGAAGATGTGAAAACTGTCTCGCTTATTGCATAATTACAAGAGCTAGGGTTACACCGTAGTATCCCGTGGAGAAGCGGGGTTAAATGATAAATAATGTATTTTGAAGAAAATTCTTCCAATACAGCGACTTTTCATTCTTTTCTGGTTAAACACCGCTTCTACCCTAAATACTACGCTGTTAATGACTATGAGATATGATCCAATGCGCGAATAAATAGCAAAATGGTCCCCCCATTAATTTTTAGTTTTTAGTGTTCCTGTTTTAGGTTTTAGAATGATATATATCTTATTTTAATTATATTTGTTGTAGAAACCACCGTGAAAAGTAATTGACCCTGGTAAATTGGGCAATTATGATTATTTTCCACCGTAAAAACAAATTTTGTGCGTGTTTACTTTTCTTCAAAATAGTGACTTTTTGAGATGGGAGGCATAGAAGATGACTGCTTAACTTGGGTGGTCCAAAATGAAGGCTGGTCTCATTTCTTCAAAATACTATACTACTGACGGGGACAGTATTTTGCTACTAAACGACGGACTAATCCACGAGGATATAGGCGGATAATTTAGAATAAAAACATACTACATAAATAGTAATAGTTTATGTATTATGGCAAACCAGTCCTAAAACAAAAGTCTTGCTTAATGATACCCGTAAATAGATACAAATATAATTATATTCTTTAAATAATGCCCAAACTTTCCTTTTTAGGCAAAAGTTTAATAGTTTCAGAGTGAAAGGTGATCTTATTAATAAGAATCGTTTATAACTTTATCATCTTGTGTGGTCTGTAATTAGCCCCCAGGTAATAATAAAGGACTGTGCGGGCGGTACTCTCGAGACAGCAGAAGAAATGGCATTATAGAATACAACAATATAGAGTAATTATGAGTCTTGCGAAAGGAAGGTAACCTTCAAGAATCAACAAACGAACACCCAACAACAAAATAAGCATGAAGACGAAAAAAAGTTCTTTGATAAAATGCAATTAACTTATATAGAAGGTATACAAGAGACTGATTATCGAAGGAATGCAAATAATTAACCAAACAATATAAACATAGTAGCATTAATAATAGGAATAATAATTAATAAACTTACATTCATCGGAGGTATCCCAACAGTCATCGATACCGTCTTGCCACTGAGCTAGCGGTATACATTGACCACCAGAACGACAACTGAACTCCCGCGAAGAACAATTTGACCTCCCAGGAAGAGTAATAGAGGGACTAGCAGTCCTCTCAGTGGGTAAAGCTGTTGAAATAGATTCAACCAGTATATTTAAATATATAAATAGAAATATAATTCCCTTTATGGGTAGTATAGTCATTCTATATAGTGCATCGATTCTTGTACACACAGAATTTCTTAAATCTGAAATATACAGTAAGTTAATAATTAGTAATAAAAGTAATTAAGATAATTTTGTCTAAATATAAATATATAAAATAAGAGATAGATATTTGCGGTAGATAATAGTGTATGCAACCAGCCATACTGTCAGGTACTAGAGGGGGCGGAGCCACCGCAACCTCACACAGAGAAAATTAAAGCATTCTGAAGGGGAAGGTTGTTCAATTAAATACTTAAATACTATTTATATTTACTCCAAGGGGGTCCGTTTTACAGCTCGGTATCCGCATAGTTAATCTAATTAAACTTATTTTAAATAAATTTCTCATTTTTTAGAACCTTTATATAAACTGTAGTGAAGGTAAAGTAAAACTGTGCACCGCAGTTGGATAAAATGTACGCAATTTTGAGGAAATGGATCTCAGTCCATCGCATTTAGCATTTATTTTTAAATACACCACTGCTCTTCAAGATACCGAGCTGAAAACCTAGCTATTGATAGAGAATATAGTAATTTTGTCAAACTTAACGTTATGTAATGACTATATTGTTATGAGTAATTTAAACAGTTTAGCCATAAATAAATATCTAGTTCAACAATTTAAATTTAAAGACAACCTGTTACAAAATAAACAATACTCTGTTTAGAGATGTCCGCGCTTGACTGATATAAACTGACATTTAAATGTCTCCGTGGGAGGTCCCGGAAGGCCACCCTTGGGAAAATAAGTTGTGAAAGAGGGAGTTGTATTGTCTCAATATAGGTATTAAACGCAGAGGAGGTGGGACTCTTGACCTCCCACCAACATTATATTGTTTTAAGGAGAGATTTGCATAGAAGAACCTTTTTAGATCAATTGTAAAAGTTAATGAATTCCTAGGAGTAGTTGTAAACCTTTTGTTATTTAACTATACAGGCGATATATATACTTAAACATATTTAATATCATCAACAATTTATCAAAGCCTTCAACATAATATATGAATATAATGTCTGCGTGTGATCTATTTTATTTCCATTTTAAATAACTATTTTATTTATTTGTTTTTTGTTAAATAAATACTTCAATTGAGGTTACTACCATTCCCGCAGGAGAAACCCTCTATTTCCGAAAAAAGGCAAACATATCTGACCTCAGTTCAAAAAGATCTATGTCCAGTTATAATAATATTATTAAAGTAGTTTCAGGGTGGTCTATTTCTATAGTCACATATCTGGCAGGGCGACTTCTTCTATTAAAAGTGATGGCTTGCCTTGAGATCCTTCCAATAACACGCGTTTCACATTTGATTTATTATTCGTTTTTCTAACGAACAATTTAAGTTGAAATGGTTTGTATTAAAGGTCTGTCCGAATGGGGCGAGACGCAGACTACCGAATTGTCTCTCTAGGAGGTCCCATGTCCCCACAACGGCCTTCAACTCAACCACATATAGTAAAGTGACTTGCAGATTACCCCATTAGTAATTATTAGCAAAGAATGTTATTAGAAATAACCGACCACCCACATTGTTTAAGGAATACAGCTACATTATAGAAAAGTAGTAGAACATGAAAACTACTGAAAGAATCTGAAGATACATCAAGCTGTGTAACAAACACAGAATTTGTTTTAAGATTCCGTTTTCCGAAAGAAGATTAAGATCATGTAGCTCCATTGTAGCTGCAGAAGGCTTCGGAAACTACCTACTTAATAATTTTGTGCACCCGAAGACTGAATGTTATAAAGGAGCCGTATTTGAAGAGAAGAAGAAGAATGAATTGCCGAAGCCCTGTCTAGAAGAAATCTAATATTATTATGATACGAGCGATACAGAAAAGTAAACTAATCATGTCGGAGCCTTGTAAATAGAGAGGCCAAATTCAATTATTTGCGAATTGTGCGTCCATGATCAAAATGCGTTTAACTTCTAAAGGCTTTGAAAAAACTTTAATACTATTAAATTATGTTAAAATAGCTTAACTATATCTCGTTAAATCAAATGTTAATAGAATTGTATACATTTCCTGCACCACACGTATCCCAATAATGGCTTATTTCTTCGGTACATGGTTTCGGCCATTCATTACCGAAAATTCTACGCGATTACGGCTTCTTTCTAGCATTCATTATTGGGATGAGTAAGCTGCTAGTTTTCCAATCCTTCTGTAGCTAAGGGGAGTCAAACCCACAGCCTGAATCCTCACATAATTTGAAAAACATGTTCGGAGACTTTCGAAATATATACAAAGAGATTATACAGTGTGCTTTAGTGTAGCTCACTCTTCATAAATAGGTTCTTGCAAAGCTCGGTTCCCAGTGCAGTAGACTTGGGCGTTTGGACCCGTTTTGGTTGAGACCGGGCTTCGGGCCCAAACGGGCTTTGGCAAAAACGGGCTTTGGCAAAAACGGGCTTTGGCAAAAATGGGCTTTGGCAAAAACGGGCTTTGGCGAAAACGGGCTTTGGGCTGAAAACGGGCCCAAACGGGCTTTGGCAAAAACGGGCTTTGGCGAAAACGGGCTTTGGGCTGAAAACGGGCTCAAACGGGCTTTGGTCAAAACGGGCCTTGGCAAAAACGAGCTTTGGGCTGAAAACGGGCTGAAAACGAGCTCAAACGGGCTTCGCCCAAAACGGGCTTTCGGACTTTGGGCCGAGCTCAAACTCCAATTTCGGTCTGGGGCTCGTTTTCTCGGGACCAGGTGCCCAACTCTACAGTACAGTATCTTGAGGAGCTGCGGTATTACATTAAATAAATTTAAAATGGGAAGTGGAATCCCTAACTTCAAAAGTACCCTTAACTTAACACGGCTTCTCCTCGCAATAATACGTTGGATTCCTGTCTTTCTAAACAGTATATAATAATCAAGTGAACCCTCATCTGACTGATGTTAATATTATTATTTCTTTTCTTGGTGGGTGGCTGTTATTTCGATCTTTTGTTGCAATGAGCTAGCCGTCCCTTTTCCTATTGAAAACTGTAATTGACAGAAAGATTATGATTGATTTGGTCAGAAAAGAAACGAATGGAGCGCCTTTTGAACAGAAAAGGTAAGACGACGAAAAGTGTTCACAGCATGACCTCCCAGCTATTTTATTCAAAATATTTCTAGTCTAGCAGAGGACCACCCATCCAAAATATAGATCAAGCTCAGCTATCTTTTCATCATCGGTCATGGTGTAAACTTCATGGCGAATTGCATAATCTCTGTAATATATTGCCAAAATCTGCATAAACCACACACGATGTAAATTTCAGAAAAAGGCCACCCACTACCAAAAATAAATCATTATATATGTGAGCAATCCATGATTCCAATTCCATTGAATAGAACGGTCTTTGGACTACCGGAAGCTATCTTTTGTAAGCTGAGATATTGAATTATCTTCGTGTGTGGAATTTGCTGCTGAGACCACACACAACTGTTTTTATTAAATAAAAATTATGATAAATGATGTTGTCAGTTGAATGTTTTTAGTTTGTTCATAAGCCATGCTCTCCTCTTAAAACAGTTGTTATAATGTACATTTGTTCCTCTTTCAAACAGAAATTTCTTCCATTTATTTTAAATGTTTATTTTTTGTGTTAAATATTTTATTGAATCGTTTATCTACTATACTTAGGTCTAGATTGATTCCTTTACAAAAGAAATAGCAACGTTTTATTCTTAACAGATTCAACATACAAGCTACACTCTACAATAATTTATCATTTTTATTGTTATATATGTCATAATGCCTACGGTGGCTCCATAGCCTAATGGTTAGAGAGTCGGTCTACGTATCTGTAATGATGAGAGGCTGCGGGTTCGAACCCTCCCCCGTCCCAAGCTCGAAACCCTCTGGATCCACTGATGCAAGCAAGTAGAACTTTGACGGTTCGTTATATATTCACTGGTGCTGCGATCCAAGAAAGAAACTACTGATGTAACTTGTAGTGTGATCCTAATATCGGAATAAAATACTTTTAAAATATGTTATAATGACTAACTTTTTCCGTTCCCGTTCCTAAAAAATAATAAACTCATTTTTGGGTGTATCATGACTTTGGAATAACATAAGTTCTGACAATATTTTGCCCAGTCTAATTTGAATACTTCAGAAATGTTTTGATTATATAGCTCTAAGAATCCTCTCCTTAGAATTAACTTTTATATCAAAGAACAAAATGTCTTGCACAGCCCTTTAATTCTATAGTTTAAAGTAATGGGTGGTCCTAGCGAACTTTGCAGTCTCAGTTCTTTGCAGTAAACGGTAGTATCTGTACGTTTTTTGTAGTAGCAAGACTATCTATTACAACGGAAACAATGAAAAGTCATTTAACATTATAATTATAGTTATAATTATAATACTTATTATTACAGTTTGTTATTTTTTTTATCAATTTCGTCTTTTTAAGTTCAACATTGTTATCAGTTAATAACTCTCCCTCATAAAAGGCACGGCCAGTCGGCCCCCTGCCCACCCGTGCAGTTAATGTTTATATTTTATATTCCATGATTAAAGATGACGTGTATTCTTCGCATAAATTCTGTATTTGGGTACAAAATTAAAACATTTACAACAGAATATTACAATTTGATCTGAAAACTTCGTGTGTGGTCGATCTGTTACTGTTTTGAATGTATAAAGTAATATTATTGTTATTATTATATATTTAGGTTGTATTATTATATGTAATAGTTATAATATCTAAGCAACACAACTCATTCATGCTATATTATTAAAAACTTCTAGCTAATTAAAAAATTGTTTTAGTAAAAGTTAGTGTTGCGTTTGTACATTTAGTTATCTCAGAGTGTGGTAATTTTATAATTATATGTTTATTAGTATAAGTTTGAATTGACTTTAGCGTTTAATATTCAACGAGGTAAACTAAAAGTAGAGATACTTAATAATATATAAGTTATTTAGTTAGCTTTATAAAGAAATAAGAAAGTAATTTAGCTTTTATAACATGTTATTTTAACCTTGGGAGATCGTTTCTTCAGATAAAGTCAACTACATTTTCCATTTTTCATTCTTCTTTTAAATGTATTAAGACAATGTGAGACCACCCGTGTAGATTAGTTGATATTTGTTAGTAACTCTTTATACAATATGTTAGTGTTAGAATATACAAGACATTTTGCAGTTGAATTTGTATAAATACAAAACTGTTTTAGATATTTAAATTGTAGTTAATCAAACTATATGTTTTATCACATGCCTTTACCAAATAAGCTATAATTTAAATATTGTCGCCTTCCGTTTTCCACCATTTATAATATTCTTCTGTTGCTTCTATACCAATTTAACTATATATACAATATTCTTTTATTATTTATTTCAGAGACAATGATTTTCGATATAAATCGATTTCATTTTTTCGTGCTCATTACTTGGCAATTTTCCATATTTTTCGCATCGCAGCAAATTTTTCCTATCTTTTCAAACTATGTTCCGGAATGGCAATGCGGTAGGTCTAATAAAGTTATAAACTATATAATATTAATAATAATAATACAAAATATATTTCAGAAGGCTCGAATGATGGCCCCTCTAAAGACTGTTCTGCATATGAGACTTGTGCAGGAAATGTAACATTTCCTAATGCCGCATTTAAATCAGCAGCCATGGAGTTAGTTTATTTATTTATGATAAATAAGTTATTTAGTTATTAATAATAAATATATTTATAAACATTATTAATATTAGGTATGGGTGGTTATGTGGTAATACAGCCTATCTACGCTCACTCTTCTCACAAATACAATTCGCGGGAGTTTTGTTAGGTAAACCAACTATATTATTACCATTAATATTATTATTATTAATATTATTATTAGAATACAATATTTAATATATTTTAATTAAAACTATTATTTAAGGAACTTTCTCTTTCGGGGCTCTGTCCGATGCTTTCGGCCGAAAACCCATTGCCATTACTGCACTAACACTCGGAATTACAACTAATTTTGTCACCGGTAGGTCGAAATACTATATAAAGTTTATATTCATACATATTTAACTGTTGCTAGATGCAAAATATACTATTCATTATGGGTGGCTTTTCAAGTATATACTCTAACACATACCTATAGAGTAGAAAACATGGATTCTACAATAGTTAGATATGCCCTATATTTGGCACAATGTGTTCCCATATAAGTAGTAACATCAACGGTGTTGAATGAAACTAAACGTACTTTAAAAGCAAATACCTACAATCCATCCCCCCCACACCCAAATTTCTATTTATTTTTATATAACACCGCTGTCCTAGTTGTTGCTACAAACTGCATATGTTGATATTAATTGTATATATTTTAGGTCTTGCCCCTTCGTGGAAGATCTTATTGGGCATTCGTTTCTTCCTAGGTCTATCTGTAGGGGGTACCCTTGTTGTAGTATGTACATTTGTTATGGAGATGCTTTTACCACAACAGAGAATGGCTCTTCGAGCATTCTTTAACTGGGTAACTATTATTAAATATAAAGACTGAATCTAGTTTTATTTTCTGATAAAACGAACACTAAAGTTCGTTTTATCAGAAAATCATACTAATACATAAGCAGTAAAGTTGTTTATTAATATATATTACACTCAAATATTAACTGTATCAAACTTTTTGTTTAACTGAACATAAAGTTTATATATCATCTATATATATGAACGCTAGTTTTCCAGTTCAATATCCTAGGGAGATGCGCGGTGTTAGATACGGAACAGTGGGTTTTCTACAAAAGTACATTCATGTTAATTCAACACCGCTCCTCTCAGTCTACTGCGCTTAAAACCTATCTTTTTAATATACTATATTTAAGGGTGTTGCTCGTTTAATAATGACACTGATATGCATGGCCTTCCCAGAATGGCGAGTTGCCAGCATTGCATGTGCCCTTACTGCCCTACCGGCACTCCTTATTATTATATTCATCTTTCCTGAAAGTCCTACTTGGCTGCACAACAAGGTTATTGTCTTTCTAAAACTACAGTAACTATCTTTCTCTAGGGTCGTATTGAGGAAATGCGCGCTAGTGAGAAACACATTGCTAAGTTTGCTGGAATACAATATATGCCTGTGGAACATAGAAAAATAGAACACTCTAAGGTAAAATGACCACCTATATATTTAGCGGGACCACCCTTGTTGTTTAGTCTTTATGCGAGATGATTCACACGGGTGGTCTGTTCAAACGACTGTCAGTTCTATGGGTTATGTGGTTTGTGGCTGCTATTTGTGGATATGCAACTGATCTTAATTCATCTACCATCTCTGGTGATCTATTCATGAATCAGATATTATTCTCCATTCTAATTGCAGTGTCAAAAATGGTAGGTACCAAATTTTATTAAAACTTATCTAGCAGGGTGGGCTTCAAAAATATCATTTACAGCTAATGTTACTAGTTTTACTTAAAAATGAACTAGCGCACTAACCATACGTCAAAACTCAAATCTTAGGATTAATAAATAACATAATAAAATTAAAAGAGTTATTTTATTCGGACCACCCACTAACATACGTAAATTCTTTCTAGGTTCTGGTAGCCTTTGACACAATGGTACCATCTTTCTCTAGAAGATCCCTACATCAAGGGGCACAGTCTATTGTCTGTATATGTTTTCTTATTCTAACTCTTCTTACTATACAACAGTATCAAGTAAATTAACTATTTATAATATTATAATCTGTCTGTGTGGTATGGGCGCGGGTGCAAAAATTTTCATACCAAATTTGTCTGCGTTCTCTTTGAGCGTGAGGCCATTTGAAGGCGAAAATTTTCGCACCCGCACCCTTACCACACAATTAGACAAACTATATATAATAATATTTTAGGGAATTGCCTTTCTAATTGTAAACCTCATCGGTACTGTATTCATAGAGTATACTTGGGATGCTTGTTATCTCTGTGCAGTAGAATCTATGGAGACTTCTTGTCGTGCTTCTGCTACTGGAACTTGTTCTCTTGTAGCAAGAATAGGAGCTATTTGTGCTCCTTTGGTAGACCACCTCAGAGATTACTCTATTTATTCTGTATTTTAGCTGAACTACGCAAACCTAATGTGGCCCCCATCGGTTTACTTGACAGTTGTAATACTCGGTACAATCAATTTAATTGTTTCATATTTCTTATTGGTTAGTTTACATCATATAGTCTATATCAAGAGCTAGGCTTCGCGCAGTATCATGGAAAGTAACGGTGTTATTTTAAAAAAGTTAGCGGATTAGTGGCTTTTTCATTCAGAGACATTCATCTTTATATAACACCGCCTATCTCCAGGTTATAGCGCGAGAAATATATAGTGCGGTTGAAGACGAATAATGGAGGGTCACTTGCGTATTTTTACGATTTTTAACATCGCACCCGCGGGCAAATTGCACGCGCGTGCGATGTTAAAAATATTGTACTTGCAAAGTACAATATTGAACTGAGAGTAGCCGCCAGATGCTGGCGCGGTGCTCGCAAAAGGGGCTCAGACGAGCGTTGAATTCTTTACACTCCATCATTACTTTTGGCGCTTACTATAGCTTTTAATACAGGCTATATAACTAAAGAGTTTCTATAACAAAACTTATTTTATAAAATCCGAAGTTATCAATCAATATTGTTTATTCTACCGCACTAAATGAAAAGATGGTTTAGCATTAATATTAAACTGGAACACCCACATAGTTAATTACCCGTTTAGGTTGAAACAAAAGGCGTCAACTTGGACAATGTGAAAATTTCTGAAACGAACAGCGAAGAAACTCCAATGCTTGAGAAGAATGGAGACAAGGCCTAGAATATATATTTCTTCGAGGGAGGTCTCTAAGAATTCTCAAGCATTTTGTTAATGCTCTTTCATTGCATATGAAAACATAAAGCATAAGATTGTATCTCATTATTTTAATTAGTTTAGGATTGTTCTTTATTTAATATAAGAATACAATATTTTCTCTAACGAAATCTATTAAATAACCCCGTGTGTACATAGCTTATCTTGTTGAAATAAATATATATATATACATTTAGACTATTTAAATGTTAAAAGGTTAATAATATAATTCCTAGAAAAACAATAACAAACAAATATTCCAACTACTTTAAACTTACAAACTAAAAGCTTCATTATAGTCTATATCAAGTGCTAGCTTTCTATCCAAGTATTCAGTAGAGAACCGGTGTTAAATAAAACTGAATGTCCATTCAAATAAAAGGAAAACTGCTCCATGATACTGTACTGAAAACCTATTTCTTAATATAAACTATAGAAAAAGTTGATCGCGATCAATATAAAGAGTAGCTGGTCGCTAGATGTTAGATTCTATCTTATTACAATATGACAGTATCAATTAGTTTAACCCATCAAATACTTACAGTTAAGAAACACAGCATTCATTTAACTGTTATAGACCACCCACTATTCTAATTCTATTTAATAATTATTGTTTATTATAATTACAGTTTGTATTAATGTTGAATATAAATCGATTTCATTTTATTGCTTTATTAACATGGCAAGCTGCAATATTCTTGGGAGCTCAGATGATATTCGGTATTTATTCAAATTACACCCCAGAATGGCAGTGTGGTAAGTTACTTAATATATTAATAATAATAATAATAATAATAATAAT
>JAQGAV010003171.1:0-13130 GCA_034691345.1 Phasmarhabditis papillosa | reverse complement strand
AAAGCCCTGATTTTACGCCTCTCTTTTACTATAGTTGAGGTACTGATATTTTGTAAATGCCGATACGCGATGCGGTGCCCGAATTCCACATCAACAGTGAAGTGTCGAGACCCTACGTTTCGAAATCCTCGGAATCCTGCTCATGTTATATTCAGTGACTTTTTTTATTATGGAAGCCCCTCTATCTAAAAAAACACGTTTTCCCTTAATAATCAGAGTAATTTTCTTTATTGCTGTCAGACTGCAGTTTATACTGAAACCCCGCCGTTTTATTCGTATTCATCATCGGTGCTCTCTCATTTTTAATTTATCAACTCCACATCATTTATACACCAAACAACTCATCCGTAAAGAGTAAGAGCAATGCTGATGCCGGTTGCTTTAACAAATACGCAATTGTCGACTACATCGCTTAGGCCGCAATCGCCTTCGCCAATTTCGTACAACCGCACAATTCCTCATATGAAACTTGTGTAAAAATGATTTTTTTCCTTCTGCTACACTACTTATAGGATTAATAACTATGGTATGATCCCCGGGCGTGGTCTCTCGCGGTGTTTATAATATGAAGTTAAATGTAATTCTTTTTGAGTCTGACTATATGTTATCCTTATTCAACGTGGCCATTGTTTTACTAGCTAACATGGCTTCTGGGGATTGGTGTTCTTTCATTTCACAATTGCGGCCTGCCAAATATAATTAAAACAACTAACCAAAATGCAGAATGAACCCTCGAGCCAGCTTTTATTTCATCCCATTCATTCATTCTGGATAACAATTCCTTTTAGCTCAATTAATTTCAAAATTGAAGCATTGCATTCCTCGACACATAATTTACCATGTATACTTAGTTTTTTCAAATATTGAGCTATGAAGCGTAATCCTATCATCTGGCAAGGGGGACTATCCCGTTTCCGAACTGGCCGTTTCCGAAGTGTGTGATTTTGCCGATTTTTTAGGAAAAAACACTAAAAATTGAACTTATTTTTACCGTTGAAAATCATTATTAGATCAGCATTTGATGCTGAATTGAATGCAGAAGACCCTTTTTTAATAGCTTCAATACGAATCGAGTTATCCATCAAAACCTTTTTTTTCCTTTTAATTTACATCAAAACCAATACAAGGGAGTGTTACATATTTAGTTTGGCATCATTTATTTTTCTACACCCCCTACTAGAAATTAGACCGCCCGTCTGGTTTTCTGTCGACCCGCGGAAATGGTAATATATTATTCCGTCTAATTACTGTGTAACTGCACAACTAAACGGCTTTTAGAGAGCTATAGAACCGCCTCTATCTAACCAGCTGTAACGCATTTACTCTAGTAAATCTTTAATTTATTGTGCACTTTATTTTTCGTATAACATTTCTTCTAGATGCGAGTCTGCTTAGCTAATCCCTCATTTTGCACAGTGTATAGTCAGTCGGTTAGTATCTTTTTTTCAAACTGCACATAAATGAAGTAAATTTGAAAATGGCAACAATTTTCATTGCCTTAGTGTTACTTGCTGTTTAAATAATGTTATTAGACTATATAGTTGTTTGTGCTTGTTCTCTTATCTATATTCATCACTATCATATAGTACTTGCTCAGATGCAATCCTCTACCGTGTCTTCAATACCGAATCCGCTCGTCTCAAAAGGTCGCAGTTCAAGCTGGAGTGATGCGCATTGTAATTCATATAACATTGCTCATGGACTGAGACGATTCCATAAGGGATCCGCCTTCTTGCCCGCCTTTGTGGTAGAAGGATGTCACGGTACCGTGATTAATCTTTAATTCCTATGGGGGTCTCAAACATAGGTGGAATACCCAGTTGAAAAACAAGGAGGACCCCTAATTTTTTACTCTCGATTTCTGGAGGGCTCCCAAGAAAATCGATGAAATTTTGAGATAATGTGAGTTATAAATTCAGAAATAGCGAGTCCACCACCGGAAAAAGTGAAAACATGTGGAGAACACCAAAAGGGAGGACCCCCTAATTACGATTATAAAAGTTGCTGGACGTGTACTATTCTACCTATGGTCTCAAATCAATGCAATACAATATAGATGATAGTTGTTACTGAACGTTTAGCGGAATCCAAAACTGATAATGTTGCACCTGATGGGGCTGGTGCGGAATTGGTTGAGGAACTTTGAAATTAAATATATTACCTTAATATTTACGTTATTTTTATTTTTAGCTCAACTGGACGACACTGGTTTTGAATTTGTACAGTCTTGTATCTCGGCACTCGAAGAACGAGGTTAGAAATTGAGCACATTTTTTTTCATCCAAATTATGTTTGAAGCAAATATAATTTACCTCTCTATGGTTTCATTTTTAAAACTTGCTTTTTGTTCAACTACCGATTTCCGTGTTTAGGTATTCATGAACAAGGTCTGTACCGAAACTGCGGCGTTACCTCTAAAGTACAGAAATTGTTGCAATTGGGTCTTGACAAGAGAAAGACCACCGGTGCGGATAAACTGAATGTAATGGACGAACAAGAATGGGAAATCAAGACAATCAGCAGTGCTGTGAAGACTTTCTTAAGGTGTGTTCTATTCATTTATCTATGTCCATGCAGATATAAATCGCATAATTTTAACTTAAATAAATCATTTTGCTATTTCAATTTTAATTAATTAATGTATACGTTAGGAATCTTCCGGAGCCACTGATGACATTCGACCAGCACAGTCTATTCATAAACGCTGCCAAGATGGACGACCGATCCACCAGAGTCAATCATATACATTACTATGTGCACCAAATGCCACCGGTGCATATGAAAATGCTGCAAATTATTATTAAACACCTTAGGAGGTAGGTATCAGACTTATTCTTAGTACACATTGAGTAAATATTTAGGGTTGCTGATCGTTGTGAGGAAAACCTAATGACAGTGGGTAATTTGGGCGTCTGCTTTGGGCCTACTCTACTCCGACCAAAAGAAGAAACTATGGCCGCTATAATGGACATTAAGTTCTCGAATGTTGTTGTCGAAGTGCTTATTGCTAATTGTGATCAGGTATCCCAAGAAGCACTATGATACGTGTACATTTTGTTTTTCTTAGATTTTTGACACTGAACCACCCAAATCTGTTGGGCAGCCCTGTCCTCCCAAGCCGGACCACCGGGGAATAAAAGAAGAGCACAGTCAACCAATTAACTCCACTCAGTAAGTTTTATGTTCCCTCTCTAACTTATCGCCGTGAATAATGAGCTAAATTAGATACCGCCCGATAAGCAACAAAATGAGACAATAATTTGGCTAATGCAAAAAATGTGTGACGTGGTTAAAGAAATTGAGATGCACATTCCCTCTAATTCATTATTATCTACTGCTTGAATATGAACGTGGTCTTGATTTTGAGGTTAACTGAATTTAGTAACTTGCCTTACTCAGTTTATTTGAATGAAAACGCTTATTGAGGAAGTTCTTCGAATCCGGGCTATACAAAAACAACGTAAATTGTATTATTTTCTATTATTATAATTATTGTTCTTATTCTAGAACCCGTTTGACTGATAACGGTCGTCCGTCTGCTGGTCAGTCTCTATCGGCTGGTAGCAGTGGCATTAAACACCGTCCCATAGTCACAGCATCACCGGCAATTAAAGCTAGAAGTCCAAGAACGCTTGCCCCTGTTAACACCGCCACTGCCACTGCACATATATATGAAACTGTGCCGCCCGAGGGTTAGTTTATCGTCTTTTACAAGTTCCTGTGATTCATTCGGATAATGGTAGAATTTGTATTATGAAGATATATAGTTTCCTGACATTCAGCAAAGACAATATATAGTTAACTATTTAGGAAGTGTTAGTCGGCGTCTGGTGGCAGCTGGTCCTAGTGCCTACGGTCAGCCGAGTACCTCCGGTGCGACGACACCAACAACGCCCCCACACGTAGCTAATAGGGCCGGTACCAGTGGTTCGGTTCAGCAATCTTCTATTAGAAATGACAGCTCGGATTCGCTGAATTCACTACTTAGCCATCGATCAGACAGTCCTAAAGGCCCAACCGGAGTCGTCAAGGCTACAGAAGCCGCAAAAGGTAGGTAGCAGAGGCGGTGGCGAGACTGGCATTGTATTTATATTTTCACTTGTCTATTTGTATTCCTGATAGTTTCACGCTGGTATTAGTTCCCTCGATCTAGATTGAGAGATTTAACGTTTTGCAATATGGGAAACAGATTCAAACAGTTATTATATTAATTATCGTATCCCTTTTTCAGCAAAAGTCAGTACATCCTACGCACCTCCATACAATCCAATGGCTTGTGAAGCGTAAGTTTGTTTGTATTCTCTTCTCTTACTTGGCTTTTATTTGGTTTCATTAAGCTGTTTTCTATTTAGAATTGAATCAAAGTTGAAAAAGCGTAATTCTGAAGCTAACCTTTTGTGTAGCACGGCGGAGTGAGTTTTAATTAACCGCCTGCCAACGTACGAATGAATGCCGAAATATACGTGATTGAGAGTGATTGTAAAAACGGGCCGATTCCCATTTGAGCTTTATTAATTAGCTACACAAGCAATTTATTTTGAGGATACCGATCTCAACTTTTGTAGAAGATTAGCATATCGAGTTCTATTTTCATACGCTTGAAAATACTATAGCTCTTCTTATTATTTTACAAATGTGCATTTAAATTTCAGTAAAATAATGTCTCAACCAAATTTTGATACTTACCAAGCTACCTGCATGAATTTGTTGTGTGTAACGCTCCTCTTAATGTCATTATGCATTTTCTTATTAACGACTATAGTCAGCTTCGATTGGTGTAATTGCATGATCGTAGAGTCTGCTTTGTCCTATTCACAAACACGACAATGATAACAGTGCTGTTTAAAATAAGAATGGCAGAGTTATGTAATAGCCTTGTTTGATATAATAGTGTTTCGCGAGTTGGGTTTCTAGCGCAGCATCATGACAAACCGGAGCTAGTTTATTTACGGCACCGCAGTAAAAGCCTAGCTTCTAAAATAATCTATGAATGATATGTGTGGTACTCTTTGCTGAATTACTCTACTTTCCCATTTTCCTAGTGTCTGTGTAGTTTCAGTGTGATGCGAGTGCACGCGGTACCGGTAGCCAAGCCCGGCGGCTATCCACTTAGCCCCGCGCCTCTAAATAACAACGACCACCCGCAAAGAAATTCATCTATAAGAAATACAGTACAACCTATGTATTCGTCATTTGTGAATCCCGTTGTCTCCCTTCAACCAAGGTATGTTCACCCCCATTTCCCTTTTCTCCCACCCACTATGTATTATCCTTATTCCTACCCTGCCCAGTGTTGTATAAAGGTCAAAAGCCCTGATTTTACGCCTCTCTTTTACTATAGTTGAGGTACTGATATTTTGTAAATGCCGATACGCGATGCGGTGTGTTTCTGCCAATTCAACTGCGTATATCCCGTTCTGTAGTAGTACATATTCCTTCAAAAAGCTTTGTATCCCGATATGTTAACAATTTGTCAGCAGTAGGTGTTTACTAGTTTCTTCTAAGCATCCGCCATAGACTATTAGGTTCTGTGTCTTTCTATCGTTCCCAGCATGTTAGATAGAATAATTTAGCTAGTTAAAAAGCATGCCTATAGCATTAATGTTATAATTAGTATTTTATTCTTGTTCATCTATATATCATTATCAAAGGAGTTGAATTATCAGTTATTATTACAATACCGTTGCCTAGTATTTTAATCGACAAACCCTACTAGACTACTGTAATATATATTTTCAGTCGTCGTGTCAAAACGCTTTATGCTTGCACTCCGGACCATGAATCTGAACTCTGCTTTCAACCGGGACAAATTATCACAAATGGTCAGTTTGCTGTTGTTATATTTTTAATTACGCACATTTATTGTGATATACTTCCCTTAACTCAACTTGTGAACTGCTCTACTCTCCACAAGATTTATTAAAAACCCTTTAAGACTTTTATTATTTAATTAAATGTTGTTATTTAGTCTATGAATCTAAAGAAGATGGTTGGCTCGTGGGTACACTGAACGGCAAAACGGGACTAATACCGTCAAATTATGTGGAGCCATTGCCATGAAAGAAGCACAAGATGTAAAGTACAAACTTGATAGTTTCGTTAATTCTCGTTCTTAATTTAATTATTGCTTCTGTTAGTCCCAAATTATTCTCATTTCCTTGGTATTATGTGAATGGCAAGTAATATGGGCATTTCTTATAACTAGGTCTGTGCAGTTTTAGAATATTCTTACTTATTTGAAAGTTAGTAATCGTCATGTGTGTTGCTTTATTTCCACTGTTCGGTTATACTTTGCTCTTCTTGCGTCCTTAATAGCCGTGTGTGGTCCCTTTCTTATTCTTCTTATTTAATAGTATTCCATCTACGAGTCGGGTTTTCTATTTATTTATATTATTATTTTTATATATTATATAACAATTTTCTATACCTTTCCCCGTCACAAGAATATCCGGCATGTTTGCTGCCAAATTCGCTTCTCGCTATGTTCTCCAATAGATGTAATTATTGTAACAGTACATTTCACAAGTTCATTTGTGAATTAAAAAATGTTGTATCAACCATTTTTTGATAGTAATTATTATTTAATGCATAAATATTTTGATATAATTCGAGTTATGATTTGTTTTGTGGGGGATTTCTTTTTCTTATCTATTGGTCTGTTCTAGTTTGATCTTAATATGTCATCTAAACTAGCTCTGATAATCCTAAATCCTCTTGAATACATTTGCAGTAGTTACCTTATAGCAACACAAAAAAATCATGTTGTCATATGTCATTACTTTTCGTACCCAACATCACACTTTCATTGAGTGGGCCCCTCGGCAGCTTGTCTTTCTGGCCAAGTCTCAAAGTCTTCCTTGGTAAGTCCGTCTCAACTAAACTTATTCTTGCTGTTCTAGCTGATGACAAAATCCTAAAATTTTTATCCTTTTCTTATCAGGGAAATTGTTAAAAACCACACAGTGTGAATAATACAGTGTTGTATATCTCTTGTCAAGCATCATAAGCCTATCTCATAGTACTTGCACCACGGACCAGCAAGACTTGTATTTTTTCAAACAAGAAAGATACTCTGTTGAGGTTGGTACCCAGAAAAACATTAATATTAATTTTGAAAAAGAAGACTTCTATTTTGATTTATATGGGGTAGGCAGGTTACTAGCCATACTAGCCGGGCCCGCGACAACCCGTAATTGCCAGACAACTCCAAGTTCAGAGTAGGTTACCATTTCTCATCCGGAAATTCCATTTTAGCCTCTATATGTTTTTGAAAGAGGTAAGTTAACAATAATTAACAAAAATTTAGATGAATTTCAAAAGCTTTTTAATAACTTGTCTTGACCAATACGGGCCGGCCCGTAACTGTAACCATTATTTAATGATATTTGTCTTCATTAACCAGATAGTGAACTATCACTACCTCACCACATCGTGATAAATTCACAAGACAGTAAATATTAGTTGAAGATTTTTAAAACATTTCGACAGTTTGTGTATATGATTTGCTTCAGTGAAATCATAGCAACAGTTTCAAGAAATGTATAAGTTAGTTTGTGAAACTGGTGAATAACTTATCTTTACAGTGATTTATATTTTCCCATTACTATCTATTTTGCAAAAAAACTTTGTATTTTCAAAATAACCTATACACGAACACTCTCTAAGACCAATGGGATTAGGTTTCAGTATGCAGCTACGCTATTTAGTAGCGGGATACTTAGATTATCCAGCTACAAAGAAGTACTGTAGGTGCATACTAAAGGTTATTTAAGTATAACTATCTAGTTAGATGTTTTAGTTAATGCTCGTGCTCGTTTACCCTATTCTATTCTATAGTTTCCGAATTTAAAGTAACTAAGCAGCATACCTGTATTTATTGTTGGAAGCTCTTACTATTTCTATACAATTGTAAAATGATTGTTGATGCAATTTCTAAATATGGTGGAATTAGATTACTATTGATTCTATTCGATAGAATACAATATAAGTTGTAATTGTTTTGCAAACACACATTCCTCTTTGTCTTTATCACTAGATATTTCTTTTAATATTAACAATCCTAGCTGGACTCGGTCAATCTTAAAAAGTCTATCATTGAAAACTTCAGTAGTTTAGACTTCCAAAGTAACTAATAGAGTGAAATTTCACAGTTTCATAGTTGAATTTCGACTAGGGAGTGTTTCACCAACGAGTTTCTCTCCAGCTAGTTTAACGGTCAGATTGATTTCTAGACTATTTAAATTATTATATTTTAGTTTATTATTCCTTGATATGTTCGGCTATATATGAAATATATTTATTTATACACACATTTAACCGTATTTAACAATTTTCCTTTCATCTACTCTTTCAGAGCAATTGGGGCAGGGTAATGTGGGCGGGGACTTGAGGTACCTCGTTTTGCGCGCAGTTTGAGGGGCCGGGCGAACGCCGGTTACTTTTCATAGAGGGGGCAGACTTTAGCAGTGGAGCGAGAATTCGGAAGAAGGAGGATATCATATTCATCGAGGGTGTTCTTAACTGTTTTATGTTTACTAGTTGAGAGTTAACTCTGTATATTTTTGTATGATTTTTTTTGAGTTGGTTTAAGATAGTCATAAAATATAAAATAAATAGATTATATGAAGTAAAAGATAACTTTATTATAATATTATTACTGGTCAACACTCTTGGTTCCTTCAAAATCTCGGTATTGCCAAGTCTTCTTCTAAGAATGAGTACACAGCGTAACCCAATAGAAATATTATGAGCAACATGATGGCTTAGTAGATTAAAATATTTCAGTTTATTTAAACACTTTTTTCCGTAAAAAACTTTCGGTTCGACCGGGGAAGGTTGCCGTAAACATAAACGGCGGGAAGGGATATAAGGTCTTATGTGGAATACAGGTGATTAGTATAATACATTGTTATATATACTTTTATACAAATTTTACTTAGATAGACATAAATGGTTTATAAATGGACCTCACGCCCCCGTTAATCGGCTTTAGCCTTGGCCTGGCACAATGGAATAGAAGCCCAGCTAGATCCCGGTAAGACTGTTTCGTGCATACCAGTTTATATAGAAATAATCTTAGGTATAGCGGATCGAGTGATTGACTCAATACTTGTTTATTTTATAAACTACATTACTAGCAATGATAATGAGCCGAGGCTATTTCATCCTGAAAAATAACTTTCATTATGACTGTGAAATTAATACTATTTCCATACAAATTTAGTTCTAACTAACACTTATTGAACAAAATAAAACAAATAAATAAACAACAATTCATGAAGTCTAGTTGATAGCTACGAGCTACTCAATCAGATTCTAGAAAAAACAGTTGGAATAGACCTATAATTAGTGAATTACCTTCAAACAATAAGAAAGCAGTCAAAATATATAAAACGTAAATTTTAAATTAGGATAAAAACGAATTGTTTATTTAGGCAAAATAAACTTTTGTATAATGTTAACTAGAGATGGGAATTTCGACTAACGAACTTTTGGACAACTAATGTGAAAATTAACTGCTTTTTTCAATTTTTTGCGACAACAAGGATATTATCGCAGAAATTAATGTTAAAGGCTAACTAAATATATGCTACTAATTCTTGCTATAACTATAGTCGACGGACAACCGATATGCAAGTTAAAGGTCTGAGTGCTCAATTTAGAACGCCAAAAATAGTTACATTCACTAATATAAATTATTTTTGTCAGAGAAATAAGTTAGATATCGTGTTATATATTACATTATTGACTAATCCGCGTATCCGCGCGCCATTGCTCGACCGCGCTGCAAAAAAATTTGCAGTTCGTACCGTATACCCTTGCATAAGCCTTGGCCGCCGACTATAACGACACTAGTCAAGGCTATTCCTCGAGTATTAGCGGGTTACGACCATATTTTTTCCGGTGCCGCAAAATATCCGAAGAATGTATTATTGACGGTGGTAGGATAGTTTTCTTCGTCAGAGCAGATAATAGTCTACGAAATATAGATAATATTCGAATAGAGCAATGAGAAGATAACCTAAGGGAAATACTTTATAAATTATACAAAGAAGTAATTTAAACATTATTCAATTATCACCATTGCTAATCTTCAAATGCACTTATTTACTGAAGAATTCTTTAGAGAGTAAAATTTTAACTGTTTCGGTGTGCTTACTATGATATTTCAGCCAATCTTTCTGAGGTCTCTGTTAGCTCAGTTCTTCTAGTTAGAATACAAAAATTAAAATTGTTCAGGTTCAAATTAACAGCAACTGGAAGATCCTCGCGATGGATCTTCCAGTTGTTCTAAACCGTATTTTTACTGTACAGAAAATATGTATTTTTAAATATTAATATAAAATGTACTCAATTAGTCCATATAATCATCAGCTCTTTTGTATATAGAAGTCTGCTTCTAAGCATAATATATTTATGCTTATGTTTTACAGGCAAATATTGTTAGTAAAGCTGACTATACTAACAAACAAACTTTACTCTAATATACTTTATAAGTGCAGTGATTTATTTCTAAGACTTATTTATTCAACTCACTTTATCCATTAACATAAATTATTTTTCTCTAACTATACCAACCTCGTCATTTAAGATATTTTGTGATAATTGAGATAATCACACTTTTGCTTAGGTAGTAAGAGATATTTTGCAAAAGAATAAAAACATGGGGTAAATCAATTGGTGCAGTGGTACTAGTACTAAATTAGGCGAAAACTCAATTAGATTGAGTTAGTTTATTCTAAGCAATTTCCGAAAGTGGCAGGTACCGGTGGGCTCGGCACCGGTCCCCACATACCATACAGTGGGCCGAACCTGAGCCTAAGGCGGGCCAGGCCACGTGCAACTTGTAAATATATAAATCGACCCCAATGAAGTTTAAAAAAGCACCTACAATATTGTACTGCAAGGGCTCGATAATAAGTGTCAGAAAAATCAGCCCATATTTTGGGTAGTGTAAAAAATAGCATAATATCCCGCCTTTTTGGACCGGGCCCTTGTCTAATGAGTCGGATAAATAAAAAAATCAAGTTAGGTAATGACGAAAATGTAGTATTTCTATATAGTTATTAATTTGTTCATTGCTCAATTCAAAAAGGGGGTGAAGATTTGCCTGGACCCATGGTAAATGGTCTGGGTGCCTGGACCCATGGTAAATGGTCTGGGTGCCTGGACCCATGGTAAATGGTCTGGGTGCCCATCATACAGTCAAAATCGGCTTCCAACTAACATTGTCCTGCTCGTTAGTGAATGAATGATTCCCAACTCATTTACCTAAATCTTTTTCCTTTTTGTTAACTTAACATCAATTCTGTCCAGCTTATTGGAAATCTATCTCTTGCTACAGACAATATATTGTACTCGAATCCATAATACCCATTCATCCTGGCTAAAAGTGGGCTGATCAATTAAATCATTAGTTTTGTAATAAATAAGAGTATTTTACAGAAATTATATTTAGTATTCCAATGAAGAATTTCTCGTTCTTGCAATGCGAAAAGTGTGTTTGCTTTGCTTTTTACTTGGAAATCACTTTCAAAAAGGAAATCAAATAATTCATAATGTTTTAGAGATAAATTAGATGTACATAATGCCACTATAAGAGCTACAATCGTTCATCTAAACATATAACTATATACGCCTTTAGATATTAATTTAGAGTGATCTATTAAGACACGAGGTTGTTTCGAAGAGAATATAATAACTGTGTTCCTGTTCCTTCCCATCCCCAGGGTTATCTCTTTTAGAAATAAACTTATTGTTCATATTTTCTTAAAGTAGGCCAGACAACAAATGGCCCTACAATGGACACGCTTAGCCTGGTAAACACAAGGTTCCATGCTAACAAACGTTTTTCCTGGATAATTATGGTTTTTAAAGTGTAAATATAATTGTAGTTCCCTATATTTGGAATAGAAATTATTGTCTTATTGTCTACCAGTGACCGACCCGATATGACACTTTTGTACCTCTAAAGGAACTCGAAATCATCTTGATTAGATTAAATTTAGCAGAAAACTCCACCCCTAACAAAAACAATGCAAGGAGATTCCCTTTCTCGGCACCCTTTTATTAGATCTCAAACCTAAAAACACCAAAATATAGCCTATTTTAGTGAACTTCAAACAGAAACAAAACGATGTCAAAGGTTCCCATTCTTATTAATTTAGACGATTGACTTCTTTTAAAGTCAGAATTTACCCCTCTACAAGATTCAGTAAAATAGATATTCTGTACATGGGGAAATGAAAAGCAGTTTAGATAAACTACAATGAGTAAATCATTATATAAAGCTTTGTCTTCACTCTATCGGAATGGTGAAAACTTTTCGTTCTTCCTCAAGCTGAAAATTATGTTCTATGATCCATCCAATTCTAGCCGGACCGCGCTTAGTTTTTCGGTTGTTACTAGTTAGTCTAGAGGTTTCCCATCGAACTAGAAAAATTAAACCTATCAACGGTTAGCGAAGTCAGCGGACACCGAGCGGAGTTAGTTTTTAATTATATTGGATGGCAAATTCTTATCCAACCCAACCCACGATTTTGATGCAAAACTGGTTTGGGACGGGACGAGCTCCCATTATTGCCGTGAAAACTTCCGAAATTTGAACTGAAATCTTATATTGTAAACGAGGTTTCAGGATGCAAACGCAATGGTTTCGTCGAAATTGTTGAATTCGGTTTGAAGGAGACCCGTACCTTTTTCTACAATTCCTTCCAGACTCAGTTACATAATACAATCGATAAACGGTTCCAGGACATTTGAGAGCCGACAATTTGAGCACCAGGATTGAACAACTCGTGCGAAATTATATTTCAATTACCTTGAAGAAGTCTGGTGTCTTTTATCAGAAACGTTTGTTACTCCACTATTTTAAATACTTCTTTCTTAGTGAATCGTGGTAAAATTTATGTGTAATTTCAGCGTGTAAAATATCGAGTTGTACGGTTTTAACAAATGGGTAAACATGTAGTTTACAGTACGGTTTTACTCTTGAAAGCGACTATAACAAGCTGATACTTGTCAAGTTTACACCCCATTTTGAAAGTTGCAACCGCTTCTAAATATTTGAACCAATCCAGCAAAATAAAAAGGATATTTCGAGACTAAAGTATAGCTCTCTGCTGTTCGTC